>JAGGAV010000258.1:0-20641 GCA_017657295.1 Termitomyces sp. DKA64
GAATACCAGCAGAAGTATGCCAAAGACTGATAGAAAGCATGCCTAGAAGGATTCAAGCAGTTATCAAGGCAAATGGAGGACATATAAAGTACTAAATACCAAAATTAGAGATGCTCAAAAAACTGTCCCAATGAGTGAATATTTTAAAATGACCATTACTTCATCAATTTTGATTGAAATTATATAGGCTAAAATGCAATTTGTAGCTGTGATGCCATAGTGTTTTACATGTTTTAACCAAAATTTTAGATACTTCCAATCCTTCATGTCAATGTCATCTTTCAAAAAGTATAAAACATTGGGATAGTTTTTTGAGCCACTGTAGATGATCAGGTGGTGGTGTTTCAAGGAGACACCACCTACAATATATGGACAGGAGGATACATTCCACCAGAACATGCACAGCTAGTAAAAGCTGAGGAGTGCAAGAGTCACTTGCTAGTGCAGGGGACTAGTTATAGTCTGGCTGTGCATTTAGGGTGGTTAAGCCATCAAGGGAATAAGCCTCTGCCCACCCAGGTGGAGATGGATGAGGCTACCACCTCCCTCTCCATGTCAAGGACCACCAGCCCTGGGAGGAGGTGGAGGACCTGGGCAGGGGCTTCCCTACCCATGTCAAGGGCCACTGCCACCTTGAAGTGGGGGTCCCCCAAATTCAGGAGGACTAGATAGTCCTTCCTATAATGATAAGGGAGATGATACAGAACCCACACCTGTGGGGCAACCAGCTGGTATGAGGCAGACAACTGTCCTCCCCAAGAGACAGCTACAGAGGTGTTCAATGCCTCCACAACATCAAAGACAATTCACCACTCTAGGAGTGGAGGAGGCCCACAAGTATCATTGGCAGACAATATACAATTGTCTAAGGGTGATGATGGAGCAACTGCTCTCAGGCTGACTGGCCATACCAGATGGACATAAACACAGGAGGAGTGATCTATCCAAGACAATCACCCTCTATGCCAGATCAGCCAAGTTCAGTGAACCTTCAACAGGATCCAGTTCCACTGGCAGTTTGACAACATGATCCTTGAACTGTATAATTAGTTTATACAACCCTTGACAATGCAGGATGCCCATGATGCATTTCACAATGCAGTGTATGGAATTAAAGAGGGAGTGCAGGGCTTCTACAATGCTATGCTAGACCATGCTAGAACATAGCTGTTTTTTCAGACAAATTCACCAGTCATGAGCAAATTTTAGAGAGGATACCCTCTGACATGCACCTAGCATTAATATATAATGGGGAGCTCAATTCTAAGGTGAATACTATGGAGGAATTACTGTCAGAAGCAAAGGCCTACAAAAATAGTATTAAAACTGCATTGTACTATTTAGAGCACAGCATAAAAAGCTAATCTGGACAAACTCTGTTGCTGGCTGCAACATAGTCCTACAAGTTTGGAATGGCCTTAGCCAAGTGAATGAAGTTGACAGGGCAGGGAACCCATCCACAGTTGGCTGGAGTGGTGAAGAAGCCAGCAATATGGCTAGCCTTGAAGTCACAGACAGCATGGAATGGTAATGGCTGACAGCCTCCATGACCTGCTGGTGCAGTACAAGTAGTGAGAAAACACCTCATCACTGGGAAGAATCTGTTTGCCATAGCATTGAGACAACCAGGCAAAGATGCCAGGCAATCTGCAACTTGCTATAAGTGCAGGAAAGTCAGTTATTTTTTGCAGAAATGCAAGGAGCCAGGTACACCATCTCTTCATGTATATGTGTAAGTAGCACATATTGCTGCTCTCTTGAATGTAGGCATAACCAACAAGAGCAGGATGATGAACTTGCTGAAGCCAATGATGAGCATGAGGCCAAGTTTGATGGGACTCAGGCTGAGGAGGAGTATGTTGAGTTTGAGATGTACAACAATGACTATTATACTCAAGGTAGTGACAGTGAAGGATTATTTGCCTTCACTGAAGTCCCTATCACTGAGAGTAGAACATGGAGACCTAAAGCTTGGATATTGTGGGACTCAGGGAGTACAACCTTGGGCCTCACACCATCTTTTGTACTATGTGGCTAGAATATATGATTGGTGACACTGATGACATTGCAGCTAGGAATGATTGGAAGTCATTCCATAGTAAACTATGAAGCTAGGATAACCCTCAAGGTCCCTGGCAAGTATCACAATGTCTGTAGGCATTGCTAATCTTGACTGCTATGACATGATTATAGGAACACCATTCATGAGGACACATAATGTCCTCTTAGACTTCCAAAATGACCAGGTGGTCATTAATGGAGCAGCTACTCCAGCTCAGTGATTGGAGCTGGAGGACATGGATGGTTGCCTGTGATGGTGCTCTCTGGTGGAAAAGCACCATGATGAGTGGCCTTGACTAGCTGGTGGAGCAAGGCAGGCCATTATGGAAGATGCAGAAGATGAGAATGAATTCTGGATGACTAATAGTCTGCCCAACAGTCACCCATCCCTGTTGATATCAGAGGAAGAGTATCACAATACTCTTCAAGTGGAAAACTGGAGGGTACCACAACCCTCACAAACACTGGAACCAGATGAGCAGGCACTACCAAAGATGGAGGTGTTGCAGCAGTCTAGGAAAAGAGACTGAAATGATCTTCCTGACTCAAGGTATTGGAAGATTTAGAACAGACCAATCCCAAAGCTGACACTTGAGTGGGCGTACAATCCACATATGCCACTCAAACAGAATCAGGTTATAACAGATCTGACATGGCAGGAAGGAGTAAGACATGCAACCCCTGCTGCTGAGGTATATCAAATGGCTGTGAAAGATGAGATATTGAAGCCAAGTGAGTTCAAGTACTCATGGAATGGACAACTCAGTAGGACAAAGTATAATTTTACATGAATAAATATACCAGACAAATCTGAAATCTGCCTGATGGTCTTTCAAGATAAGTACACAAGGGAAGTACCACCCTTGAAGCTAGCCAAGGATGAGTGAAGTCCTTGGACCAGATGAAAGAAGAGGAAGGCTTGACCTTCCAAGTCAATCAAAGACAATATACTATGTCTTTGGCAGCAGTGGTATGACAAGTTTTAAGACATTGTCAATGGTTCAAAGGAGGAACTTCCTCCATGGCATAAGGTCCACTATGAGGATAAATCTCAAAGATGAAACCAAATGTTATTCATACTTCATGCTGAGGTGTCACAAGTATTTCAGCAGCTGTTGCAGGTCAAAATAGACCACTATGTGCATATCAAGTGATGAGAACCCTGTTATTCATCCCCAAGAAGGATGGCTCCTGGCAGACAGCATTGGATGCTCAACAATGCAATGACAATATAGTCAAAGATATTGATCAGGGGGCCATCAGAGAAGATGTCACTTGTGCATCTATAAGGTTAAAAATTGACCTCACAGTCATGTATGAGCAGGTCAGGATATGGACCATACCAAAAACAATGTTTATGACTATCACTGCTACATACCACAGTAGATGCAGTAGCTCAGCTGGCACCATCACATCCTGAGGGGGGGGGAGACACCTACCCCAAGTGGGACACATGTGGTTATTAGTTTGATTCCTGGGTGTTATGTGGCCTTTGGAGGAAATACTTTAGATGCTACACCTGGCTTATTTAATGCAGCTGGAAAGCCACTGTTCATCACACGTTCACTGGAAGGCTTTGTAGGTCAGGCCACTCAAACAAGACACACCAATGACATGTAGTATAGTGATGTAATGTGACCACCATGCTCCTGTCTGGACAAAAAAGGAAAGGGTTTCCCAATGTGGTGATTGGGAGGGGAAAACTGTACCCATAAAACCAATTGAGCCATAGTCTGGGTGGGTTTGAGGCAGGCCAAAGTACTGAGTTTATAAGACCTTCTCACTATAAGTCCTAGCCTACTGGCTGTAGAGGCTGGGGTCAAGAAAGGTCATGGCAAGTGATGCTGGCTCATGTGGGAATAGAAGGATCTGGGCATGGGGAGAATCAATAATCCTTACCCACAATGGTTAAGTGAAGGGGAAAAGCATTACAGAATCAAAGATGAATATAAGTAGAGATGGCATGTTAGCAGCAGATGGGTCTGGGATTTAATGGTGAAGACTGTATGAACTTGCTTAGGATCAAATTGTAGTAAAGTGGCTACAGGGCATAACTGGCACTCTTTAAAAGGAGTCAGGCCAGAGTACCTACCCAAGTGTCCATAATTAGCCACCCATGACATACTGTAGGGGACTGACATGTGATAATCTTGTTTAACTAGCCCTTTAAGGAATAGGAAAGTGCCTTTGGCACCAGATGACAAACAAAAGAACACATACCACAGTGATACAATGCAGATTGGCAACTGTAATGTGCCAGCTACATTCCAATGACTGATGCCATCTATGTTTTGAGAGGTCATTGGAAATGTATGCATGTGTATTTAAACAATATCTTGTTCTTTTTTGGATTCAATTGAGAAGCATGAAGAGCACTCCAGGGTAGTCTTCAAAAAACTATGCAAGAATAAGCTCTACCTCAAATGGAAGACATGTGAGCTGTATGCCAAGTGCACAGAGTGCCTTAGCCATGTCATCAACTCACAGGATATTAACACTGATATGGATAGGTTGAATTGGATCCAGGAGTGGCACACCCCTATAACCAATGACATTCAGCAGTTTGTTGGCCTGGTAAATCACATCAAGAAGTTTCTACCTAATATTTCTTCACACACAGGGTTGTTAATGGCTATGATGCAGAATGGGTCACCTTTTTAATGGCACCCCATTCACCAAAGGTGTTTTGACATGATCAAATGGATTTGTGTTGAAACACCCATAATTAGGCCAATCAACCATTGACACAAGGATTCTATAATGGCTTATATTCAATAGCTCAGATACAGGTATTGGAGCAATCTATGGGCAAGGACCAAGCTGGCAGAAATGTCAGCCAGCCAGGTTTATGTCCAAGAGATTCACAAGTTCACAGTAAAATTATGCTGTGCATGACCTCAAGACACTGGCTATTCTCAAAGTGCTATATACTCATCCAGAGACCTCTTTTCTTGACCATACTGGTCATGATCATAAAGGGAAAGGGCAGCAGTCTTGGCAGGGTCAGGAGGGAAGAACAGCTCAAAATAAACATTCAAACTCATCCCAACTTTCAAAACTCCCTGCTCCTCCATTCCTTCTAAATACTTGTGGTGCATACATTGAAGCATGGCCTAGCTTCATACAAGCAAGGACTCATCCAATCTTTAAAGCATCAGAGGCAAATACCTTGTTTGCTCAGCTGAATTTAGGTGATACAGGACTGAAGAAACCACTCTCCAGTCTTGTGGTCTCCATCATAAGCATCAGGGAGAGCAGGATGGGGTGTTTTGGAGTGTGCTATTACTGTAGCATTGATCAGGCTGGTGGCAATGTTGTGGGAGGTGTAGAGATTGTCTGAGAAGTAGAAGAAGGGAGGGGGAGGTTGTATAAGGAGGGTCTAAAGGAGAAGAGCAATAGTCTCTGTGGATTGGCAAAGTCCATTGGGGTGAAGGATGAGAGAAGCTCAGCTAGACTGCACCTGAGTCTCCAGAGCTAACAAATGGTTCCAGGCCTTGTCCTGAGGGCTGGAAGCATACAGGGAATTGACTAGTGACATTGGAGTAGTCATAGAGGCTATTCAGACTGGTGTTGGACACAATGATTGGGGAGAGACCTCTAGGAGCAAGAGCTAGCTGAAGCAGTTAAAAGGAGATGCTTAGACCAAAATGAGAGACTTGTTCTGCTGTAAGGGCAACCTCTGGAGGCTATGGTTCAGTTACACAGCTGGCAAAGGGAGATCCAAAGAATATTCAGTGTCTATGAGAAGTTCTAGAGGTCTAGCTACTCACCTGGCAAATGGAGATCCAAAGAGAGCAAGTCTAAGGATCTCCAATGCCAGTGTTGCCTCTAGGAAAAACACCCAACAACAACTAAGTCCAGAGTCCAATCCAAAAACAGAAATTCATTGTAATCAGCATTGATCTCTGGCCTCATGAATTGTAACCCACAAGAATTGTAACCACTCCAAAGTAGCACTGTTGGATAGCCCTGGATCAAAAGTACTTGTCACCAAAAGATGGGAGGATGGGAATGTGAAACAAGCTTGGAATAAGAGAAATGAGAATGGGTTTTATCCTGGACAGCCCCCTGACAATCAGGCAGCTGCACAACATATACAAAATATTTCATAATGCTGGCACATTTGTCAAGGACTGCTGACAGGTTTGATATGTTCATGTCAATATCTGGAGTGAATGCATTTATGTAAGTCCTGTAAGGAAATGTTGGCCATGGATAGTCCAAGCCAAGCCTGCCACTCATGATCTGACTCTCTAGTCAAGAGGCAAGCAACAAGTGAACTGGCCAGAGGCATGGCAGGCAAGAGGCAGGCAACAACCAGAGGCAAAGGTGGAGAGCAAGGCAGAAGGCAAGGGGCTGCACTGGCCAAGCTCACAGTTATGCTAGTCAAGAAACCCAAAAGCAATGCTATTGTCTGGACTAGAGATATCCTATCCCCAGATTCTCCATTTATACTACAAGACTACTGGATGACTAAGTATCCATGATTAAGCCCTGGGGCCACTGAGTTCAGCCCTATGACAAAGTGGAGGCCAATGGCTATGAACTACTGAGCAACCAGGTCTAGTAGTAGAAGGATCAATGATAGACAACAATACACCATGTGCCAAGGATGATATATCCATTAGGCCTGGGAGCCAAGATGGTAAGGGAGTAAGAAGGACCAGGCAGCCTGGAGTTTGGCTAGATAGAGTTGCCAATTCCCACAGGCTAAGCCCAGCAAGGGTGGGATGGTCCAAAGACTGGTCCCCTTACAGGTCCCATATAAGGAATCACATTCTCCCTTGATGGCTGGTGCTACTTCCAAACCCTTCCTTGCTTATGAGCATTGGGCAAAATTACATGTTACTAAGCACAAGAACTTGTACATGTTGGCCAAGTCTAACCTGTACATTTGAGACCATTGGATCATAAACTGATCTTTATATACTAAACATTATACAATCTTAAGAATGTGAAAAAATGAAGGGAAACTGACAATGCATGCTACACAGATAAATGTGGTCCAAAATTTGTACTACTATTTAAGAATATTAATAAACATAAGTAATTCAAGTAAACAGAGCACAAGTTTTCTTAATTGATGTAAGACCTCAATGGACAGAAGAGTGAATGATTACATAGAGTAAAGGAAAACCAATGACTGTCATAATGATGTTCCAAACTATTTGAGAATATAAATAAACATAGATAAATTGATCAAACTAAGGACATGGTTTTCTAGAGTGGTGGTAAATAGAACATTAAAGATTACAGTTCCAAATTAACCTGGCAAATTTTCCAGTAATTTGATAGACCTTCAACATGGGACAGGTAGGTGTAGGATAGGGCAAATTAGCCCCAAGGCCAGAAAAATCCCCAAACCATAATACATCTAATTCATACTTGAAGCAGCCTGTGTAGTGGACAGCATGGCCTATTTAGCTGCATCTCATGATTTGAGGCTTTGATCAGATTTATGAGGCAGCACAATTTCATTGTTTCACACACCAAAAAGTAGGGCTGACTCAATGCTAATCAGGAGAAACATAGAACACCTGTCATAATTGATTGGAGGGATGTAAAGAAATTTGCAGAGAAAATAAAATTGAGAACAGTGAAATGTCTGCATCAATTGATCTAGAAGTGGATTCCTTGAGATGGCTAGACAACAGCCTTCTGATTTGTCTATGTAAACTATCACTTTGAACTTGCAGCTCAATTTGAGTTCTCACATTACATGCAGATCTTAGCAGATAGCATACCTGATGGTTCAATTGCATCCAACAATCAGCAGAGATTTAGCAACATAATCAAGTTCATGAGATAGGAATGGGAAAGGATGTGGAGGCCAGCAATTTTGTTCCTCAAGCTGATGAATAGGAGCAGTGCTTTCAACCTTCATATCAACTTGAGTATGATTAGCTGCAAATTAGGTGCAAATTAGCCCATGTACAAAGCAAAATAGCCTTTGGCAAATTTTCTGTGATTATGTGAGTGAATTAGAAGTCAGACCTATTTCTCATCACACTAGAACTTTCAGGCCTCAATCTAATTTTAGATCTCATAATGTATTAATCTTTGCTGATAATATGACATCTGCAGGCAAAAAAATGTCAAGATGCAGACTGGGATATGCACAAGCTCATATGTCAGGCAGTAACTAGCAACAACTGCATTGCTTCATGGAAAGGTTATCATACAATTGTCCCAGGTACATAACAAAATAGTACTTCTCTGTTTGAAATAGTGCTTAGTTTCAACCACTTGCTGGATGTACAACATGATCTAGATGCACAATCAAAATTACTTATCATTACAAACAATGATCCTATTAATGAGACCTCCACATATTGTGATGCCTTCACATGTTCAACCTTTAAATTGATTGAATGTGACAAAGTGACATCGTTTACAGAGGAGGACTCAAGTGGTGAATATCTGTGGGATGTACTTTGCAGTTCATTATTCCTGGATTTTGTACCTCATATCATCCATGCCAACCCATTTATCTAACCTGCAGTTCTTGATGATGCACATGTTATACAATTTCTATCTATATGCAGTGCTATATCATTGGATTCACTTGAATTTGACATCAGGTATATACAGCAGCAATATTCCATGATATTTACCTATTATTGAACTGTCAAAAAGGTATGGGATTCCTTATAGTTTCATGATGTGGTCAGAAGTGAATGAACATATTACATGAACATTGATATGTGACTTGTGATTTGTCTATCACAATAAATATGTATATTTCCATCTGGGCTTCTTTATGCAATGTACTCAAAATGTTAAATTAATTAAAGTATAAGAAAATTGAATTCACTGATTGCACACAAAATCTGTCATAAGTAACAAGTGGCCTTGCAAACTAGAAGACCTTCATGTAGGCCCTGCTCAAGAAGCTATTAGAACAATGGAATGGTGGATAGCAAGTGTGAAGTCTGAACCTGTATTGTGCTCTTCCAGCAAGATCAGTTCTGTGAAAGGCATGGTGTGCTCTTTCACTGGAATGGCTTCTTGTATTCCTTGAAATAACCTGCGAACCTTGGTGCGAGAGTTCAACCTAAATCATGAGTTGTAGGACTCTTTTCATGAGAAAACAAATATTTCCATACATGACCTACATGTCATTGTCAACATGCTGTGATATACTTGAAGTGGACTATGGCATGCATACCAGCATTGAATTGACATAGACTGATTTTCAATAATTTAGAACATGACAAGGAGCAGTGTAAGTGACCATGACAGCACAAACATTTTCCATTGACCAAGAAAAAGACTGATGGGAAATTAGTCAATCCAATGGTAAGAGGGGACTGTAATACTTATAAGAACATACAGAGATAAAGGATGCTTGTTTGTGGTGTGAGATAGTACTAGAGTAATAAATTGATAACCATTGAATGACATGAATGATTCTTGACCACTCACTACCAGAAGTGTGCATGCTGCAGTTGTACTTGTCAGAAGCCCAGTACCAATGCTATTAACTCTTTTTCAATGACAATATTCCCAATATATTGGGTTAAACAGAACTTTCCTGAATGTAACCAGATGATTAATCACGCTTCTGGATCTAGTACAAAAAATGTTGAGCTTATCATGTGTCAAGCCAGCTCACAGAGAATAATAGATATTAACCTTCTGAATCCAGTACACATTCTGTTCAGGAAGTAGACAAGTGATATGCTTATGATCATGTCACAGGCAATTGACAGAACCAGTCCAGCTGAAAGCGATTTCTACATCCACCATAGTTGGAGCTATTAGCCTTTGTCTTAGATAGTCAACAATACCCCACCCTTGCTAATGGTCCTTTACTTTGCACCATTTGAAAAGACCCATACCTGTTGAGAATGTTTAAGACATGCAATGGTGCCATATGATGACTGCTGAACACCAACTCGAGGATATTGGTAGCTAAAGAAAGGATGAATCAGATTCTGATATTGGAGGACAGACTCAAGTGAATAGAATATGCCTTACTCAGTACAGTACCTACAAGGTGATTAGTACACAGAAACAAGGACAGCTTAAATCTCGTTGACTTACAGAACTCTGCAAGGCATGTCACAAGCTGAGAGGAAATACATAGGTCTTTCAAACGCGAGTCCATTGAGAGGATATGGTGCATACAATGAACATGACAATCAACTTTTGCCAAGAATGTCTCTTGCTGACTATGAATGAAGAGTGAGGTAAGACATAAGATGTTGAGCAAGATGAACTTCCTGACGGCAATATATTCTCCATGCATAGAAACTAGGAAGTGTGTGTCTCAACATAGGTGGAGTGAAACTATACGGAAAGAACATACCATTGAACCAATATAGCCACGACGATCTAGTGGTTAGTGAATAAGGCCCTTGTAGGCAGAGCTCTGGACGATAGCATACCGTTATCGTTGTAAAAACCTACAGCCCAGCCACATATATGGTTAGCCCTCCAATCGAGTGAATCAGTCTACGTACTCCACTTGTTCTTCAATGATGATTAGATCTGTTTCCTTGTATTCAATCGTCACAACAACACTCACGTCTTGACAATGGCTGCCGCTAGTGCTGCCATAGGTGTCCTTGATATAATATACAAATAGTATGATGCAGTCACGAGAAGTGCCACCTGTGCGGTCTCGAGAATGCTGATACAAATGATGACGGTCCAACCAGAAACGATGGAAACTTAGCTCACAAGAGGAATGCAACCTGCAAACACCGAATTTTTGTTGCCGAGGCTGTCATCCATGATATGAACATAACTCACTAAGACTTTCAGAAATCTGGGGTCATCTGGATACGTGCGAAAGTAGAACGCCGTTTGTGAGCATGTAAGGCCAAAAAGTCTGGTGAATTATAAGGGAAGGCATGTATTTCCAAGGAAAAGCTCTGTACCCGGAACAGGCCATACAACCTGAACCACAGAAATAAGGAAGGTTGTCCCCGTAAATTTGAAGGTCACATACCTGCAAGGAACGGTGCCTCCATAATCGCTGTGTTGGGCATGACTGTCTGAAGGAAGGTTATTTGCCTGATGAGATAGAAGGCTCGGTCCTTTTGTTTGGACATACACAAAAAGCGTGATGTCGCATCCGGCGAGCGGTAAACAGCAGTGCCACTGATGGACAGATGTAAGAGATTGTGCATAAACAACATGTATGAATCATGCCACATGTGCGGGGCATGAAGTGCTGTGATGTAAGTATCATAATTTTCAGCCTCAACACACTTGAATACGATGTATGTCCCACCCTGTGTATGAGTATCACCATGTCATACCTAGTGACCTATCGCTGCCATCGTGTCACAGCTCAGCTGTTATCACCGCCTTCACGGCCTATCAGCCATGTGGCTTGACCTGATGACTTTTCAATACCCTGAATGATTGAACTTCCCCATCATGGAGTCTTCTGATCGATAGAGAAAGAAGCAGTAGATAATCAAGTATCTAATAGATATTCCATCTTCTTGATGCTGTTGAACAGTTATTCATCATCCTATGCCCGTGCTCGGCATCGATACAGTACAACATAACAGCATACGCGGACTTCATGTCAAGATCCCGTTGCAACATCTTAAGGATGTGAAATGATCAACAATTGTAGACAATGCACAAGGGCTGTTGTAGGCTCATGCTTCAGTTTACAGAACTCGGCAAAGGGACACCGCAAGCGAAGAGAAAATATGTAGGACTCTGTGGGAGAGTCAACCAGAATTGGAATGGTACATCCCAATGAATGTCATAATTGGCTTTTGACTGCAATGTCCCTTGCTAACTAGAAAATGAATAGAGTAAGATATAAGACAGTGATAAATAATCTTTAATGTATAGAAACTGAGAAGGTTGCGGGATCTACTCGGGTGGCAACTGAACCAGTATGGTTAAGAATAGTCTCCATGGGTGATAACTTGAACAATATACGGTTGGCTTGTCTCGGGCTTTGACCATGGCCATGGCCATGTTACAAGTCGATTGCATTTCTGGCAGTGACACCCAGGTCTTGACCGCAGAATAAATTTTGATATAAAAGGCGCTTCAAGACACATTGTCATGAAGACATGCATCAGCATTTCGATTATGCATTGCGTAAATGAGACCGCATATAGTCTTCACAACGACCATGGAAGATCAACGTGGGTGTGTAGTAAAAGATGATGCAAATCAGAGTTTAAATGGTTGAATTTGACACATCCCTTGGCTACAGATGGACACGCTTCTCTCTGGAATTATCGCTGGCCTAAAGATTGAATTTCACTCATGTGCAAATAAAGATATTTGGACATCATGCGGTATCATAAACATGATCGTGATTTACGGTGTAGTACCGCGCTGAACCATCCGTGAAACAACGGTGTGCTAGATTCACATCAGGCCGGTCAATGGTACACCTACAGTACGTAACCTTGATCCTGCCTAGTTTTGATCGAGTCCCTGCCAATGCACCGCACCCATCACCCACCATCAGGCCTGGGTTTCAGACGAACATCTTGGGCATCCATGATCCAAAAAGTTAGTGGATGACAGTGCAAGTGCAATGTGGTGGCTATGTGTAGTAGGATACACATGAACCAAGTTGCACATCGAAAGTATTCAGATAACTCTCTTTGAACTGACACGTGTACGCTCAAAGTACAACGGTACAGTAATCCTATCCCATAGAAGCTATAGATGGCGGTCGGCGTAGGAGTTGAAGGCCTTGGGAAGGTGAGCAAGAATAGCAAAACGAAGTCGCCATCTCGTCTGTCCATTTTTTAGATCATGGCGTGAGAAATCAAACATGTTCAAACTTATAGTTGGGGTACGAAGCTGGCCACTACTTACCGCATTGTGACTCTGGTGTCCTCCATATAATAGAAAAATGCACACCTTCTGCATATACAGCACCACCTATCCACATGTACAAATGACCATTCTGTGTATTAACTTAGTGCCAGCCGTCACGACCTCACGTCCGGCCAACAACACAAGGACTCAACGACCTCGGAGCAGAGTGTCCATGTCAGGAAACGAGCAGAATCTGGTACCCTTTCCAATCATGCTGCTGCCAGGATCATGATCCAGCGGCCGTTGAAGATAAGAAATAAAGTTAGAATCAATCGTGAACCATGCCATGTAGAATGAAAAATATCCAGGTGGGAAAATCTCAGTGCAGAATCGGTTCCCCATTTGGCACACCACTGGTCATGGATTCCGCGACCACGAAAGTCATCCAAATAATAATGGGCCTCGAGAGGTGTTTGAGGTCTGAGGTGTCCAACGCAAATCCTGTTTGAGCAATGGATCCGATTTTATTGAAGAATGTAATCCAAAGTTTTGGGGTCTCGACCCATCCTTCAAAGTATAGAGATTTCTCAAGAGATTCTGTCCTGAAAATTTGCAAAATTCAGTTGTATGGGAGACATCAACATATTATCTCATATAAAGTAACATCCAAGAATTCTAAACTGTCATGATAATAAATCTATATTTTTGACAAATACAACAAGTCAGAACATCATAAAAATGTACAGATTCAAGAAAATTTTCACTGGCCAGCATTCCCACTCATGTTTCAAGATTCTCCTGCATTTGATACAGCTTCTGGAAAGATGATATCTGGCTGTTATGGTCCAGAATATGGAAAGCCATAGCTCAAAAGCATATAGTGGGAGAGACCACTTCCAACAGATGGACCCGCCACTATACGGGATCCACAGTGTTACTCCGGAGTGGAGTATTCATGGCAGGAGATTCTTGCAGATCTCCCATGTCCACTGAGAAGTACCTAAGTCCTTCCACCCATGCTGGCGTACAAAGGCCTTTCTTCTTTGTCTATGGCAGCAGGCTGTGCTACCAGTTCTGCTCTTGGGTAGGAATCTGTTGGAGGACACTCACATTCTTCCAGTGGCGACACCACTCAGACCCGCTCCAGCTGGACTGATAGGAGTAGCTGCTGGGATCCCATGACCACACATTCTCTCCCCATGCCATGCTGTAATGTGGCAATATCCAGATAATCATGTGGAACAACAAGTATTACTCCACCTGCTGGGGGTTTGACAGCTGGACTGAATGCCTGATCTTTGACAGTCACAATAGGACCCATTGAGGAAAGTGAGTGTTACAATCTTAATGTTCTGATTGCAACTCATGGTAGCAAGCTTCTTTCCAGAAGCTCAGTATGGTGCTGTATCCCAAGTCAATGCTAGTTTGACCTAAAAAAATGCAACATTTCCATTACGCTGTTTGCAATGCACAACTATAAATCAAAACCAATGTATAAGTTGGGACTACATTTATGCTAGTAAGGTGATGCTTTACATTATGTTATACTACCAGTAAATAGGTAGCACTAGACAGTGCTGCTAAATATAGATAAACACTAATTCTAAACAGCATGAATTATTTAAAATGTTGAGGAGATCTTTGAGGCCATTCCTTCAGATGATCTCATAATCATCCCGAGGTTGGGGATTAGGAGGTCCTAAGGACACTTCATTACAGGCTGATTCATATTACTGACCATATTGATGAAGTTGGTGGTCATCTTGTGGTCAGAGATGATATAGGCAATGTTATATGCAAGGCCCACAAAGCCATTTATCCTGGGTCAAAGGTGGCCCACAGTGAGAAGCTGCACAGATGACTATGCAGCTTAAAATACAGATCATTTCTCTTCATCTCTGATCAATCCTCAGGACATGCATATCTTCATCCTGATTCTCTCAAATCTTTCGAGATAAACAAAAGCAGTGGCAGAAAGCAGCATAAACAAAAGGATGCTATGATTCCTGATATCAATCCTGATTCCTGTTAACATCGAGAGATCCAGGAGATGACAACAACAAGGGTACCAGACTTTCGAGGAATGTGGCTTGAATGCTCATGGTGTGAAACCCAAATGTTTTCCTGTGTGCTCTTGGGACAATATGAATTGCTGCATGGCAAGGCTCTTGAGCCAACAAGATGACTTTGCAAACCAACTATCAATGCTTGAGACAACTGTTTATGCACTGGTTCATGAGTGCATCGTTTTACCAGAATTTGATTGCTAACTCAACTCAAATGAAATGATATGATCAATCTATCATGTATAATAAATGCTGACCAAGTTTCTAGTATTGGGGGTGGGCTAAATACAGGTATTGGCAACATCCTTTGAGAGTTCAAAGCAGGCCGCTATCAAGGGACTCAATGCATGTCCAACTGATGCTATATGCAGGTTTGGAAACCAATCTTGGCGATTCCTGCATGCATATCTTGTGCATGTCAGCTTGGGATGGACAGGAAGAGCTGCCACGTGGGCCATGCGGAAATACAAGGGTCATCGGACCATCGGACCATCGCAAGGCCTACTCTGATGCACATGGAGGCCTTGGCCCGCCTCGGAGAATGCATGAAATTGACCAAAATTTTGGCCGTACCGTCAGAGATGTGTTTAACATTCAGCGTCTGATCCTGTACTTGGTTTGTCTCAAAAAATTCGCATTTGTCCGCTACTGTCCCTTCCGATCCCAGATCGCTATCATCTCTACATGTTCCATTGATTAATATATATTCTGGACATATGGAACATTGACTTGGACTGCCACCGGTTTTCCTTTCCGGCTTGGGGTCACGACAAACATCGATCATACGCAAGCTGCAGGTCCCGGGAGGGATATAACCCGTAAGACATCCTTTTTAATCTCGGTAGTGAATCTCGTACCTCGTGATTGAATTACAAGTGTTCCAGTCATGTCGTGGGCCGTGGCCCTTTTTTTTTTGAGGACGTGGTGATATGTACAAGGTGGAGTACGCTCAGCAATGAGAGCTCCGATATGGAAATTGGACGTACCTTCAACACAGCTTTCTAACTATTTGATCGCTTCCGGCCCGGTTGATCTTGAATTATTACCTGGCGACTCTTCATGATAAGCTCAATGCGTGGAGCTGGCTCAATATCATTAGTCAGTCAGAATTAAATTTCTGCCCTGTGCGGAATATCTGAAAAGTTACATTGTTTTGGATAAGGTTCGTTGAGCGGGATCCGCGACGAGCCAGGGAACATGGTGGAAAGCTTTGGAGAAGCCTTCAAGGCTCTCAATTGTGTATTCAAACTTCTAATTGGCAGGTACTACCGAGTAGGGGACTCAAGGTTATGGAGGCTAACATCTGAGTTACTACAATTGTACGCTTCCTACATCAACTTGATGGCCGGGTGTCATTGGATATGTTATAAAAAAACTAGCTGCTTTGCTAGTTCACGTGGATCACTTCAAGTGTGACCTCCCTACCATTCGTGCTGCCATTGACAAAGTGCGTCCGTTCCATTGGCCTGATCTTCATATGTATCATGGTTGTCACAAATGACGATCTTCACGGCATTACTTTATCATACATACGTCTTTCAAATCGGAACACATTTCCTACTCGGTTCTGTCTCCAGAGACGGATGGCGGAAATTTATACTTCCGGAGACATTCCCCGTCTTTCTTCGAGTCTTGCACAAACTTCGTTCCTCGCACTACTGATCTCACATCCACGTACATATTTTCCCATTCCACGTCATGACGACCACCTGCCTCGCCTCCACCACGCCCCGATCGTTCATTATTCATTCATACTTACATACTGTGCGCGCAGATATCAATCCTATTCTGTTAATCCAATTTCCAACCCAAACGACATCCGGCCGCTGTGCAGTAACGAAGAGTCGTGTGTGTGCCCGGTTAAGGAAAGAAAGGCGTAGTTCAATCCAGGTGCGCCTTACGAGATGATGTATTATTATACCCCAAGAATGGAGATCCAAGAATGCCGATACTCTTTCTTTTTTACTCGCTTTCTCTCAGGCTTGGTTAAAAACAGATGACATGACACAATTCTATCTATCTCTCCTCTCCTCTCCTGTACAAAGATCCACCCACGCACTGTCTCTCCATAATTTCGCGCGAGTGTGGAAAGTCACTGTCCTACCCTGGCTCCGTGGGATTGGTCACTTAGACGCCGTGGAGCTGAGCGTGGGGACGTCCGTGTAAATTAATATACCCCGGGATACCATCTAATTATATAAGAGCAAGTTGCCCACTCGCAGCGCCGGCCCGGCCTTGACAAAATCCCACTCTCCCGTCGCCCAAAAAAAAAACAAGGACAAGAAGCCTCACTGCGCTAATTCCGTCCAGTGTATGTATGTACGCGCGTACGTACGCATGCTGCCAGCATAAGTACACGCTGGGTCTGATGGACGGAGGTGCATTGCAACATACGATGTCCGGCGTCTCGTACTAGATCTCTGTGTATCTCACACTCCTTTTGGGCCTTTTGACACATGGTGAGTAGGAATCTATTACTAATTGTATTTTCAATCAATCCGGGTATGATCTTCTTTTCCCTCGTAAGTCTGTGATGCATCGCGTACTTGTGATCCGGCTGGCCTCGTGGAGTGCAGGTACGGGTAGGGGTACGTGAGATGGAACTTCCCGACGAAGTGTCAGAAAATGTTCAACCAGAATGAAACTGTTGATATAGACAGACGGTTGATGTAGGGGATCTATATACTCGGACGCGGACTTGTGGGTGAGCGGGTGACTTCAGCAAATCAAGGTCAAGGGGGAAAATAACAAGAGATGTTACAAGGGAACGCGATACATCCATACATACATACTAAACGGTCAAACAAAGAGCACATGGTCCTGATAAATAAACCGTCCAGTCCATATAACAAGTCCACGTACGTAACCCACAAAAAGGGAACGAAGAGCAAGAACCCTAGCTGTGCCAGTGCGTATGTATGTCTCAACAGACAAGTATGATATGGAGGCGCACTGCATTGCATGGGTATGTATTACAACTCCGACGTCTCGTGTATGGGAGGAAATCTATTATTCTAATCGACAATCAATCCCTACCAGTGGTTCGATCCACTGTTTCTCTTTTATTTCGTCCGTAAATCCGTAATAAATCACATACTCGCGATCCGTCTGGTCTGGACTGGACAGGCCAGATGGTTGGAAGGATCTACGATGTTGATTGATACAATCAATCAATCATTCGATCAGTCGATCGATCTCAAACCGATGACATCGACGTAATGGATCTACACTCGATGCAGGCCATTGCCGTTGCAGACACAAAGGAGAGGATAAGTACCGGGAAGGGAAAGCACGTGTGAATTAATCAATGCATGGACTCTATTTATACTGCCGACGAGGCCACAATACTGGGCTCAGAGGCGGGGGTAAAGTAGTAGTCGTACTCTACTCTAGTGATGTAGTGATGTATTTGTAGTGCCAGTGGTGGCGGTGGTGGGTATTGGACCTTTCCCCGTGAATTTGAGTGGCGTGAATGTCAGGCAAGGTTACGTCGCGAAGTACTTTCAGTGGGAGCGTGGGTGCTGGGTTAGTTTGGGTTATCGGGTTGGTTACGTGCTGCGGGTTCCTCTGTTCTGCCCTGTGCATTCGCGTACGCGGGTTATCTCCCTTGCCTCGCCTACTCTTCTCGTATGTCCTTGTCCAGACCGTTGCTTATTCCTCTCCTGGCGTCCTCACTACCATCCCGGGTCTCAGCCTCCGTCTAAGCACATGTAACCCCAGCAAGAAACCTGCCGAAATTCCGGCAACCCGAAATAACGAAATATGAAATATAAAACTTCGTAAACGGTACCAACCATGCATACATAGCATACTAGACTAACGAAAAACACACATGTGATCCTGATATTTAAATGGAGCGTCCACGAGCCACGTCAAATCCGGTGTTCATATATATATCCATCCATCCACTTCCATCCATTCATCCATCCGATAAGACAGCAAGTTACATACACGTGGAGAAGAGAAGAAGATATTGAAAAATGAAGGGGTCAGGGGAAGGAGGTGGTGGTGTTAGTACCGAAGCGGGTGTTTCATTCAATGTTCAATAGTAACCAAAAATGAAAGGCAAAAGCAAAAAGGCAAAGGCAAAAAAAAAAAGTCCCGTGGAGCACGGGGGAAGAGAGGAAAATGCAGTCGAAATGGACGATCACCATGATAAATAACCTCAAAGCAGAAGAAGAACCGAAACTAACGCGAGCAATATTTCCAAAACCGGGGAAACGGCGATTGGACCGAGGATCACATGGGGTGGAGCACCAGAAGCGGCCGCGTTCGTGCCCGTTGGGCTCGCACCGGCAGAAGCCCCGACTGCGGCTGGCGTAGTGACGTTTCCACCGGACACCTAGACAAGGAAATCAGGGGTCGCATCGGTGCATCATTGATAAGATTTTGATAGTATATGTGATCTGAGATATAGCACCCCCGTATTAAGCTCAGGATCAAAGGGCGCTCTTTCCTCTCTCCCCAAAAGGAAGGGATTAAAAGTGAGAAGACTCACAGTCGCACTTGGACTCGCGCTCGTGGTGGTGCTGGTTGTGATTGCTACTAGACCATTCGCAATGGTGCTTATGGGTGTGCAGGAGCTGGACGAAGGCACGGGGTGGGCGGGGGGCGTGGAGGGCTCGCCTTGAAAGAACGTCGAGGAGCCGTAGACACCCATTGGCTGTGTGCAATGGTGATTTTTTGATCGGATGGGAGGACAAGGAAAGAAAAAAAGCTAAAAAGCGTACCTGGCCGCTATCGCCCATGCACTGCTCGAACACGCCGGAAGCGTAGTTGGCAGGCATGTTCCAGTCGCATCCGAGGGTGTCGTAGATGTGCTGTGTGGATGTTGAATATGACGGAGAAAGAATGGACGGACGGACGGACCTGGCACCAAGTGGGGGCCATGGGCGCAGGTTTACATGCGCGGAAGCAGAATTGAGTGTCGGATACAAAGTTCTGTGTGTGGAGTGAGTTCGAGGGTTAGGTACTTGACTGGGAGCGCACCGTCCATTCGAAGATCTGCTCGAGTTGCCCAAATGCAGAGGAGAATACGAGGCCGCCGATTGGGTTGCCTAGTGGGGCGAGTTGGGGCTGGTGCGGAGGTTGGAGGTATGGAACGAACCGTTGCCGTCTTGGCCGTGGGGGTCGAGCTGGGCATGCGGGATCAACCGGAAGAGTTTGAGTGGGAATCGAGTTTTATGGAGGAAGGAAATCGTACCTCGCCCTGGAGATGGAGGTGAGATTTGAATACTGGGGATGCGGGGACTCACGCCTTGGTCGCCTGCGGGGACGTTGACAAAGGTGAGGTTGCCTACGCCGGTGACCTGCACAAAGTCAGGGGTCTGGACGAAATGGGCTCCGGTGATGGCGCCGTCGGGAATGAGGCGGGTGCCTGTGCCGTTCTGGGATCGGATTGGCTAGAATGCCGGCACGGGAAGGAAGCAGCGGACCTTTGTGCACCAGGCGACTTCGATGCGCTGTGTTGGCGTGAGATTGGCTGTGATTGGCCAGTGGCGCACGTACTTCGGTGTTGCCGATGACAGCATCTGGGCCGGGAGACGGCGGGGCCCAAATGCACCAGTCGGCGATAGAATTGACTGTTCTTAATGAATGTCAGGGAGAAGCCCGCCTGCGCTGACTCACTGAAGCCATTCTGGCAGTTGGAAGACTGATTGAAGCTTGTGCCGCATCTGTTTGTGTCATGGTAGGCACGTGACCATGAACCACAGTAGTCAGTCGTACAACTCGATATGTTTTCCTTAGTTCTATTCGTC
>JAGGAV010000259.1:0-20547 GCA_017657295.1 Termitomyces sp. DKA64
AATTCCAAAACCACAGACCAGCACAAAAAAAACAGCCACTGAGTTAAAGCGCACAGGGTGGTCCTCAAAACCCCCCCCCCCTAACCCCCCCTAGGAGAGTGGGAAGAAAGGGATGCCTAGGCATTAGGACTTATAATCTACAACACTAAAAACCCAATCAGCCTAGGTATTGAGATGGACAGTACCATGGCAAAAGCCTAGAGATATCTCACCAAAGATTATGGGTTGTTCTCAGAGATAGCAGCAATGAATGCTGAGAAATGTCTATGCACCACAGAATTCACAGATGGGATGGACTTCCTGAAGCATGTGGAGGACCTGGGAGAGAAGTGGGAGTCAGCAACAGAAAAAGGAGCAGTAATAGGGGATGCAATGTTTTGGATGATCCTAATTGCATCTATGCCAGAATCCTGGAACTCAGTCATGGCAGGACTCTACACCATGGAAAAATCCAAGGACATGATTGCAGCACTTACCATCCACTGGGACTGCCTAGTAGCCCAAAAGAAAAAGGCAGGAGTGTCAGCAACAGCACTCCAGGCCCAATCAAACCAGACAAAACCAGAATTGGTATGCACAAACCCCAACTGTTGATGCATAGGCCATACTACTAAAAACTGCTATTGAAGGGGTGGCAGGAAGGAGGGACAATTCCTGCCAAACTTCCATAATAGAAGTAAAACCACCAAGGCAGGCCCAATCAAGAATTTGACCCCTGTAACCAATCCAGTGGCAAATGTAGTGAATGCAATTGCCCCTGCCAAACAAACAGATTGTAAGGGGAACCTTTGGGAGCAGTGGCTAAATCATGCAGCTAGCAGAGGGGAATCTGAAGTATATTAGATATGTAATAGACAATACAAATAGTAGACTAATCACCTAGTGCAGGGGAATCCAAAGAGAACAAGTCTAAGGATCCCCTCTGCTTGGTGCAGTGCATCAACAGGTGGCAGAGGTGTGGGAATGGCTGTGTAGGTGACTGGAGATGGCCAAAGTGCTCAACAAGAGATCATGGAAAGTTCCAGGGTTCTCTAGAACACCTGGGAGCCATCAAATGAGCCTTGGGAGAGTGGAACTGGGGGAGAAGAGTTGTTCTTTGACAGGGGAAGAGGTCAGAAAGGGTAGTCCCCTGACATCACCCCCTCTCTAGTATATGGCATCTTGATACATGGGGTAGAAAAAGTTCTAAATTGCCTGGTCCACTGGTGGGAGGGGATAGATCCCTTGGATGGCTTGGGGCATGTCCAGGTGTCATCAGTGGAAGTCTCTGACCAGTCCAGGTGCATGCACATTTTCCAAGGGTTCCCAGAAGATGTCCTCAATTCTGTAGCCTTTCCACTTCACCTTGTACTGTAGTTCCTGCCAGAATAAATGGCTGTCCAGGATCTCCTTCATCTTGTACTCCTCACTGTCATTGACCACCACTGGAGGAGGCAAGGGTGCTGGGTGTTGTCCTGGGATAGGGTCCACTGGGGCTGGAGCCAGTTTGACCACATTGAAGACTGGATGGAGCTGGCACATTTCCATAGGGAGCTGGAGTTGATAAGCTAGGGGCCCTACCTGCCATTCTACTGTGAAGGGTCCTAATTGTTGGTGTGAGAGCTTCTTTGACAGCCAGGTGGTTGTAATATTGGAGGCATCCAGGTAGACTTGATCTCTGGGCTTGTACTTGGGCACTGGGGTCCTTCCACAGTCATAGTACTATGCCATGTCATCCTTTGCCTTTGTCAGCACTGCCTGGGCTTCCTCCTGTGTGATCTTCATTCAGTTCACAAACTTGTTTACAGCTTCATTCTCTGAAGGTTGAGCCCAGGGTTTGAAGCCTATGCATGGGTTATATCCAGTGTCCAGGAAGTAGGGTGAAAACTGGGTAGCCACATGAATGTGGTTGTTGTACTGGAACTTGGCATTAGGGAGGAGTTCATCCTAGTTGTCCTGGCACTTGTTGCAGAAAAGATGGAGGTATTGTTTAGGCTCCTGGTTCACATGTTTGGTCTGGCCATTGGACTGTGGGTGGTAGGTGGTGGAGGTGTGAAGCTTCACATTGAGTAGTTGGTAGAGCTCCTGGGTGAAGTCTGCCATAAATTGTGGACCCCAGTCAGATATGTAGGCATCAGAGAGGCTGTGCAACTTCCAGATGTTCTTCTAGTACAAGTTAGTGGCACCTATGGTAGAGCAAGTGGTATGAGTAGGGATGAAGTGTGCTTGCTTGCCATAGAGGTCCACTACTGCCATGATGGTGTTGTAACCATGGGCATCAGGGAGTTCTATGATGAAGTCCACTGAGGTGATGCTTCATCACTCTGCAGAGATAGGCAGGGGGTGCAGCTGACCAGAGGGGAGGTGGCATTGAGGCTTGGTCCAGAAACAAAGATCACATGTACTAGTGTAGGATCCAATATATCAGGACATCTGGGGCCACCAATAGTTCCAGGACACCAGCTCTAACATTTTCCACTGGCTGGGGTGTCCTGCAATCCAGGAGTCATGGTGTTGCTCTACAATCTTCTGGCAGAGCTCCAGGTTGTTGGGCACATAGATACAATCCTGGGAGGTCAAGAGTCCATCATGGAGGGCCCATTCATCTGCATGGACTGACTTGACACTGGTGGTACATCCAGACTTGAGCACCCTGGCTGCCTGAACAATAAGTTCCTCCTGCAGACCATCCCAGTTTCTCTGCCTGATGTCCTGGAGGATCTCCACCTCTGCCCCCTCAATGGCTAGGCCTTCCATGGCTTAGATCACAAACAACTTGGGTCAGAGGAGCATGATGTTACTGTTGTCATCTTCCCTGGTGCCATAGTCTGCTCTCTGGGACAGGGTGTCTGGCTTCCCCATGCTCCAGCCTGGCTTGTGGTACAGCAAGAAGTCAAAGTTGGCTAAGTAGAGGGACTACCAGGCCTGTCAATGATTGAGCTTCTTAGCTGTCTGGAAATACTCAAAGTTCTTGTGATCCATCCATACTTTGAACTTATGCTATGTGCCCTCCAGGAAATGCTGCCACTCCTCAAAGGACCAGATGATGGCCAGCATCTCTTTGTCATAGATTTTGTAGTTGTGCTTGACCACGTTCAGACTCTTTGAGTAGAAGCCACTTTCAATTCTCCCAGGATTGTTGTGACAGAATAGCTCTGGTGGCAAAGTCAGAGCTGCTGGCTTCCACCCAGAAGGAGGAGTCATCATCTAGGAAGAGGAGAACAGGTCCAGAAGTGACAGTGCACTTGAGATTGTCAAAGGCCATCTGCTCTGGAGGTTGCCATTGCCAGGCAGCATTCTTAGTGATGAGGTCAAATGGTGGTTGGGCATGATGGGAGAAATCCTAGATGAACCTCTGGTAGAAGTTAGTGAAACCTAGGAAGGCCTGCACTTCCTCCTTGTTCTTGGGCACCAGCCACTCTGCAACACCTGCCACCTTCACTGGGTCCATTTCTGTGGCTCCATGCAAGATGATCAACCCAAGGTATTTGATCTGGGTTTGCTTAAACTCATACTTCTCCAGTTTAAGATAGAGTTGGTGAAGGCAGAGACATTCCAAGACAATGCATGTGACCTAACAGTGCTCCTTTAGCATTTTAGTGTAAATGAGGATGTTGTCAAGGTATATGCACACTATGCCTTCAGCTATCAGATCCTAGAAGATGTCATTCATCATTGTCTGAAAGGTGGCAGGGCTGTTGATGAGTCTGAAGAACATGATGACAGGTTTGAATAATCCCCAGTTGATCTGGAAGGTGGCCTTCCACTCATCTCCCTCATGGATCTGTACATTGTTGTAGCCCCACCAGACATCCAATTTGGTGAAGTCATGCACCCTGGAGATTGTTGATGAGCTTGGAGATGAGAGGAAGGGGGTAGTAGTTGTTCACCATCATGGCATTAAGCACCTGGTAGTCCTGGAACAGTCAGAGGGAGCCATCCTTCTTCTTAATGAAGAAGACTGAAGAAGCCATTGGAGATTTAGAGGGGTGGATGTGACCAGAGGCCAGGTTCTCCTGTAAGAAGGCATCAAGTTTGTCTTGCTCCTTTGGTGCCAGTGGGTAGACCTTACAGCTTGCAGGCTTGGAGTCCAGCATTAATTCAATAGTATGGTCCCACTGCTTGTGCTCCAAAAGCAAGTCAAAAGAGGCCTGGGAGAACACATCCTTGAATATGTGGAGATATGGAGGTATGATGTCCTGGAGCTTCTAAGGCATGGAGTTTGCCACAAATGCCTGGGCCAGCTGCTTAGAGGTGGTCTGGCTGGCCCAGTTCTCCACAATAGAGGGCAGGGGGTGTAGGGTGATGGCATATATCTGATATCCAATCTTCACTGCTTTGTCTTGGGACTCTGGGTCATGTGAGTTGCAGAACTCCCCTGACAGATCCTCCTCTGGGGCTCTGCCACCACTCCAGTTATCCTCATAGAGGGCCTCTCTATGAGGGAATGCCCAGGGCAGGGGGTCTAGAAGATCTAGATCTGCAAAGGGAAGATGGCCTGCATGGCAAGCCCAAATGGGTGCACACTCTCAAACCTCAGCCCAGTGCTGTTCCTTGACCTTGGTGGCACAGGTGGCACACCTCTGGAGGCATTGGCTCATGGTCACCTTGCTCTGGGCCCAGTCTACTTTGGGGTTGTGCTCTCAAAGCCAGATAAATCCAAGGACGATGTGCTGCTTGCCTAGGCTAGTAACAGCAAAGATGGCCTGCTCTGTGTGGTTCTGGTAGTGGAGGACAAGATTGACCACAAAGTTGATGGCCCTGGCCTTGTTGGGCATTCCATTGATATTGAACACTAGAATCGGCTGGAACAGCAGCTGCATAGTCAAACAGTGGTGCTTGATAAACTTTTAGTCTAGGAACAATCCTGTGGCACCACTATTCAGAAGGGCAGTGACTTGGTGGGCCTGCTGGGTGTCTGTGGTCTCAATCTCCATGTTGAGTCACAAGGAGTTCACAGAGGGGTTTGCAGCTACCATGTACTACCAGAGCAACTGGGATTCCCAGGCAGAGTGGCACAGATGGGGCCTGACAGGCATCAGGGAGCTTGGCTTGGAGTCCAGAGTTGGTGTTTGTACATCTGGAGGGGAGTACTGAAGTGCTTTTATCTTGGAGTCACCAATATCAAGGGAAGCAACTTCATTTTCTATTGACAGACAAGTAAACTGGTTAGTATTTGGTGACAGAGGCATACATCTCATCTGCTGCTTGACTAAAAATCCTCCTCCAGATATGGGAGGGGGGCACAAGTGTCACTCTCCTCCAGGGCCAACTCTAATGCTGGCTTGTCCAGTGAGGGATCTCTGGCAAAGTTCTTTGTGGCCAACAGCTACAAGAGGAGCACCTCCTGCTCTGCCATAGAAAGGTAACATACCTCAAGACCCAACAGACAGTGCTGTGTGAAGTGCCCAGGTTTCTGGCATCTTTAGCACAATAGCAGCATGGAGCAGTACTGTCAGGTGGCATCAACATCCATGGGGATGCCTGGCAGTAAGGGTTATGGTGTGGGTAAACCAAACAGTGAGGGTTATGGGGCAGAAGTGGCCAAAGCAAAGGTGGGTGCTAGGAGTGCAGGAGTGGGGTACCAGAGAGTGGCAATGGGGGCAGGGCAGTGAGTCAGGTGTGTGTGGCATAGTTTCCATTGAATCTTCATGAGCTGCCACTGATCCTGGGCCACCTTATACTAGGAGGCCTAGGAGGCAATTTGCTCATTGTCTGGGTGGCCCTTGGCAAGGTTGTTGATGCATTCCAGTAGCACAGAGTGCAAGCCATCCTGGAATGTGAGGTACAGTTGGAGGCTGTCAAGGTAGGCTGCTTGCTTAACTAGTGCCCAGAAGGAGTTGATATAGTTGTCCAGCATCTGTTCCCTTGCCTGTACTGTTCCCAGTCACATAATGCTAAGATGGCAGTTTTGGCAGGGTTGATCAGAAAAAACTTTGTCTGGAAGTTCTTTTTGAAGGCTGCCCAATCCGCAAAACTCCTGACACCTCTGGAGCATTGAAACAACTGTAGCACATAGGTGGAAGCAGATCTCATCTTCATGTATAACAAACCCAGGCTATTTTCAGCACATCAGAGTCAAAGGCATCTCTACTGAGATGGATGTAGGTGAGGTGGGACTGGAGGAAACACTCTCTGCCAGAGTGATTGCCATTGTACATGTCTGGGAGCATGGAACAGGGAGGCTACCAGAGCTGCCAGGAAGGCTGCAGGAGCTGCTGGGGGTGTTTCCATGGCTGAGGGTGGCATGGAGGTAGGGGTCAGTTGCTCTAGTAGTGGAGGGACTGAGAGATGAGTTTGGTGGTTTGGCAAAGAGTTGAGAGTTTGGTTATGTGATGTGTGAGGGAAGATTGGGTCAATTGTACCTGGTTCTCTAGGTGTAGCAGGTAAGTCCAGGCCTCATCCTGAGGGGCCAGGGCTTCCAAGGAGGTATCTGAATTGGCAAGCTAAGACATAGAATTCTGCAGATGCTAAGCCTGATGGAGAGGTGACAGATAGGGGCTCAGAGATTCCATGCAGACTATGAGGGGTTTTCAGACTAGAATAGAAGATTTGTTCTGCTATAAGGGTGACCTCCAGAAGCAATGGCTAAATCATGCAGCCAGCAGAGGGAAATTCAAAGTATATTAGATATGTAATAGACAATACAAATAGTAGACTAATCACCTAGCAGAGGGAAATCTGAAGAGAACAAGTTCAAGGATCCCCTCTGCTCAGTGCAGTGCATCAATGGGTGGTGGAGGCGTGGGAATGGCTGTGTAGGTGACTGGAGATGGCCAAAGTGCTTGACAAGAGATCATGGAAAGTTCTGGGGTTCTCTGGAGATCCCCAGGGACCTGTAGAATGCCCAGGAGCTGTTGAATGAGCCTTGAGGGAGTAGAACTGGGGAAGGAGAGTCAGTGTCTGACAGGGGTGGAAGTTGGAATGAGTAGTCCCCTGACATAAATGGGGCATAAGGAGGTTGTTCAGGTGGCTGAGTGGGTTTTGGAGGAGTTGGAGCAGAGTTTCCTTGCTCACCTCCATCCTGTACACATCACATAATCAGTCCAGACTCCAGGCTCCATACTTGCTAAAAAAGAAGTTAACACAAACCAAGCAAACATCATGAATATGCCTATTTTGATGAAGTACCTCAGACATAAGCCAGACTGAAAATTTGTTTCCATTGAAAGTTTCTATTTCAAAATGAGCACATACACAAAACTTGATAAACAATAAATAGTATGTAGACTATGGAATTCAGCAGCATTGGCACAGTTAGGAAATAAATAAATAAAAAGCATAAAAAGGAGAGTAGGTGGTGAAATAAAAAGATGTTGGGAAGGGTGGAAATGCATCCATGGGGCAACAACAGATTGGTAAAGCTGTAGCATATCACAAAAGGCTGAACATGTCAATGATTAATGCTAAGGAGGTCAGGAACATGTTGCAGGTGGCTGGGTTAAAATATACTGACAAATATCAGCTGCAATCACTGCTATATGTTGATTGATGAATATGCTGACAAAGGAAATGTCAAATCACAATACTGGAGGTGTGTGTGCAATCTTGAGGTTTCTACAAAGAAATTTGAAACATGTTCTGCAGCATGAAACTGTTTCTGACAAGTTATCTATGTATTCCTGACTTGTCAAGCAGCTGTTGGACAACAGTACAATCTGGCACACACTACTCTGAACAAGAACCAAGATCCAGACAAATAATACATTTCCTTTAGCAGACAAATAGATCAGTTTGCAAATGGAAGCATTTTGTAGAAGATCAGATGCTGGTCAACTATGTGAGATTCCAGAAGGTTTGCAATAGAAAAATGGAAGCAGTTTTGCAGTGTATTGCTACTGTTTTGAAAAGCAGTTTGCAGCAGATTCAATGGAAGAATATCCCCAATGGACTTGGAATGCCACAAATGCATTCTCTATCACCCCATGTGAGCCTATAGGTCTGCTTTCTAAACTTGCATGTTGACTGCCACTTGGCAATGAATTCATGACAAATTTTATATACTGTCATCAGCCTAGCACATTCCTAATCTGATGTCTGCCTTCTCTTGTGTCTGCTCCACAGAGGATGATCAAGGACATTCACAGATGGTATTTGCAATTACACAATGTACTAATTTCATGGATCTGTCCTGGATGTAACATTGTAGGCTTCTACTAAATGTCTGATGGTGAAGAAATAGAAGATCAACAGCTCAATGTATGCAAGTCCTGACCTCCCCACAGATGCAACCTGGGCTATTCATTCCACCTTTTGTATCCATAACAAGTGTCTTGAAGAAAATTATCAGCCTGATATATGTGCATCCTTATACCAAGATAAGTAACACTGGTTAGTTGTCATACATATGGGCAAAGACCATGTGCACACTTGAACCCTTAGTTTCTTCTATGTAAGGCAATTCCTTGTTTTCCAATTACAGAGACCCAATATCATTTGATGTGCAGGGAACTGGTTTCCTAAATTTCAGCCAGTTGGTTAGTGTGAACTAAGTCAAGCATCAAATCTAGGAAGCAATGCAATAAAGATGAAAGCTCTCAGATGCTGAATGAGACCTAGGTCCATCAAGATGCTAAGGTCAAGTTCCATGATCAATTTCCAAGCAAGGGAAAACATTTGACATTGATTGAGTTATTGATAAGTATACAGCACATGACCATAAAAGCATTGCCATAATTCAATGGTTGTTGAATGACTGTCAGTTATTCATTGATGGCACTCATGTGATAGATGTAAAATGTTCTTTGAAAATATTGGAGTTTTCCTTAGACAATCATAGCACAAAGCCTCAAATTTTGATTGATATGAAATGTCAGACAAATTCAGACTGACTCAAATTTTCATGATTATTTTGAGTCAAATTACCTTGTAAGAGAATATGACTGAAGTGAGACCTTTTTTTTTATCATAGCAGCTCAATTTTATTAAGGTTTTACTATTGTTTTTAGTTGCATCCATCCTGAATCATACCCGGGTTTCAAATAGCCACATCTTCACATGCTCTAAGAATATATTAAATCATGAGTCTATTTCAAAATTAGATTTACAAGATTGTATAAAAGCTTGGGTCAAACTGTATGAACTGCTGAGGAATACAATGACACAAACTTTGACAGCAGCTGTGAAGCTCCTTGGAGAATATCAATGAGTATACATCACTTCTTTCACTCTTTCACTGACTGCCACCACATCAATATCAACATCCCAGCTTTTTTGAACCTGGATACTATGTCTTCTGCTGCTGAGCCTATCAAGAAAGTCAAACTCTCAAAATTATAGGTGGTTTAGATGATGTCAAAGAATGATTGAAGATTGTCAAGGCTTCTGTGAAGGATACATAGATGCAGTGCACATGGCAGGAGGCTACAAAGATAATCAAGAAGGAATAACAAGGACTGAAGAAAATCATTGAAGACCAGGGCAAGCAGCCCACAAAAGTTGTTGCAGATGAAAAGAAGCTTCAGAAGAAGATAGAGGTACTACAAAAGAATCCTGACAACATCCAGACCAAAAATAAAAGTACAACATCAGGTGAAGGCTTGAGTGAATCTGATTGTGATGATGCCCTGTTGAAATCACAAGAAGAGAAGGCGGAAGCAGGTGAAGGAGCCTACAGAGATATCAATATAAAATGTGACCCATATTCATGGAAACCCATTTGACATACCTCCAAAGAAGTCTCACAGGATCAAGGATAAAACAAGATCAATGAAACATGGTCAACCAAAGAAGAGAACAATGATTTTGACAATGGGACTCACATTGTAGACAATGGTAAGGCATGGGGTAATGCAGTGGATCTTAGAGATGCTGCAATGAAATGTGCACAAATTAAGGAGAAAGAAAGCAGATAGGCAGGAGAAGAAATATAGGTTGGTTGAAGGCAATGCTAGAAAGATGAAGAAATAACATCATTAATAAGGGAGCAATGAACACCTTCAAAACATGATCAAGCCCATCATTCTGCCATAGAAAGGTGGTGCACACCCACCAAGGAAAATATTATGCATAAAATCAAGTACTGTTTTTGAAGAAGAAGGCCATCCAGGTATTAAATTGAAAGCATCCTATCAAATTCCATGATCACAAAGGGTGGTTTGTTGTTGTGGAGCACCTGCAGCCTTTGAACAGTAGGCCCACATCAATAGCTGATAATCATCTCTGATTGCAGTAGCTGCAAAGTATGGATTAGTGGAGAAAAAAATGATGATGATATAGCACTAGCAACTCACATCCATCATAAACCTGAATAAACCTGACAATTGACCAATGTCAAGGACATTTGCATTACAGTAAGGACACAGACAATAAATGTATGTATGCCCAGCAGTTCTATTGAACTCATGTGCAGCTGGCATATCACAATTGTTGCATAAACAATCTGCAGACCACTGTGGGATCTTCATCATATATTCCATCTTGACACCTTGGAATCTTTGTTAAGCTGCTCAGAAATAAATGAGATTTAGTAATATACCTTACTTAAGCTGCTTGAGCTCATTGGCTATTGGCTCCATGCCATTGTTTAGTTGTTCATCTGTCAGCTCTTTGGGTCCAGGCAGGATTGAGGTACAGATAACATTGAAGGGAATGTAACAATGTTCATGAGGGAGATTGTTGATCAAGATGTAGACAGGACCAGTCCAATATGGGTGTCCAGAAAGCACACTGAACCTGAAGTATAATTAGATAGTACTAAGAGGCAATAAATTGCTTACCAGTCAACATTTCACATACACTCTCCCACCTCTGGCCCAGCCACCCACAATCTCACCCCCTCCCCCAGCTACTCAAGGACCCAGTTGACCTCCCACCTCTGCTCTGCAATGATACATGTTGCCTACCACCTCTGCAATACCAAGCACCTCTTGTGCTTCAAATGGCACAAAAGGCACACTGACAAGTCATGCCAGGACCCCATCACCAGCACCTCAAATCCACACTGGTCCCTGTGACAAGTACAAGTAACACACTGTTCACCAGAGTCAGTTGAAAACACAGATATGGGCCCAGCAATGACTTACTGGAGCCTACTCCTGACACCATGCCAAGGTCAGGGGGCCCTGGGCCTGCTCAACCACCTTTGCAAACTGCTCCAGCATTACCCCCCCTGTGCCACTTTCTGTGCCTCTGGGATGGGCTGCACCATCCCTAGGCCTAAGCCTGGCCAGGGGGCACAGGCCAGCAAGATGGGGGCTGGGCAGGTAGGCTGGCAGGGTGAGCCCAGAGAGGCCTGCCACAGCCAGAGACAACTTCAGCAATTTAGGGTCAGTCAGTAGGCCATCAGTTTGGGAACCAGCATACTTACAATGGTGGTACATGGCATCAACTCCCTGCCAATCCTGATACTGATCATATTCCTTCCAGTGCCCCTCATATATTGCCTGTCAGGTTCCACTGACCTTGGGAGCTCAGATCCACTGGGCAAGTCCTTACTAGGTAGACACAACATCTACACATATAATCATATAATCTGTGCTCTGGTGAGCTTCAGACACAAGAAACTGAAGAGACAGGGCCCAGGGAATGATCCAAGTAAGTCTGGGGAACTCCAGTGAGGTGCAAGGGGCAGTGTAAGCAAGGAGAAAGTGCCAGGGTGCAAGGTACAAAGTTCTGGGGGTGGCTATCAAGAAGGCAGAGATGTCTGGGTCATGTAAATGAAGGGAGTGGGGCTGGGAGTTGAAGGTTGAAGGTTGAAGGAAGATCAGGTATAGCATAATCAAACCTTGGGGATAACTCAGAATGGGTCTGAGCAAGGGGGCAGGGTGGCAGGAAAAGGTAGTGGAACATGGAGATAGAAGAAATAGAGGCCAGAGATGGAAGGAAATAGAGTGGAAATGAGATAGGCACATAAGACAGAAATGGAAAGAGACAAGTCAAGTCAAGAACAAGAACAATAATGAGAACAAGACAAGATAAGACAAGGCAAGAATGAAAACAAGATAGAATTGAGAGATATGAAAATACAAGACCAGAACAACAAGACAAAATGGGACACTAACATAGGTAATATGAAGGCTACTGTAACTGATATTACTGCATGACTTCAATACTGACATGGAACCTCCCCCAGGACTGTGGGTCTAAGGGTGGGGCTCATTGGGGCCATGCAGGTCTGGCAGGTGTTGGTTCTGACCTGGTAGGCAGGCTGTGGTGATACTTTGATGCATATTTGTGATGGATGATGTATGCCAGGGAGCCAGGAGAGATATTGGGGTTACCCAGATTTTTGGTGGGGGTCAGGAGAGTGATGGGACTCACTTGGAGAAGCATTGGGGTCTGCCATAGCAGATGCCAGGAGTGGATGGGGGTTGGAGGGGTTCAAGGAGGGATGGTGTGCACTCCAGGCTGTTGGGGTTGCTTGGGGTGAGGCCCAGGGGTCCAGAGATGGGTTGTGACACTGCCTAGACTTTGACATGGTTCTCATTTCATGGAGGGAGAGTTGGGGACAATGATGACTCAGAAGATGACATGGTACAGAGTCAGTGGGGGCCTGAGATATGTTGTGTTCCTTTTAATTTTCTTAGGAAGAGCTTCTTGATGATCATCAATCATGCTTCAGCTTTGGTTCCTATGCCACCACCCCACCACCAGATTGTTTCCAGGGTCTCATTGCTAAAGTGGGGGTGATGTCATGACCTGTCTCAGATCTGGACTCCAGGACTTCACCCCAACTGACCCCAACCAGTTCTGGACTACACACTGACCCACCACAACCACTGCCCATCCACAGTGCCTGCCATGGCAGACCCAAACACTTCTCTGGCAAACCAAATGCTTTCCCTGGTAGGCCCCAACATTCCCCAATCCCCACCAACAATTCTGATGCTTCCTCCAACCTTCCCTGGCATGCATCACACATCATGGCTCTGCTTCAGTCCCCACCACACCCAAACAATCATAACTGGCACCTGTCAATCTGTGTGGCCCCAGCAAGCTGTAAGGGCAACCTCCAGGAGCTGTGATTTGATCACATGACTAGGAGAGGGGAATCCAAAGTGTATTAGAGAGGTAATAGACAATACAATGGTAACTAATCACCTAGCGGAGGGGAATCCAAAGAGAACAAGTCTAAGGATCCCCACTGCCTGGTACAGCACATCAATGGGCAGCAGAGGCATGAGAACAACTGTACAGATGACCAGAGCTAACCCTAAACCTCAAGAGATGCTCAAATAAGGAATATGGAAAGTTCCAGAGGTTTTCCAAAAAGGAGAGTGACCTCCGGAGATCTCCAGGGATCTGGAGGGAGCCCTGGAGGTGTAGAGAAAGCCTTGCAGGAGGAGATTGGGTCACAGGAAGTTGTCATATGCTGGAATAGGAAGTCTGGACATGGAGGTCCCCTGACATCAACCCCCCTCTAGTGTGTGGCATCTCAATGTGTGGAGTAGAAGAAGTTCTGGATTGCCTGATCCACTGGCAAGATGGGATAGATCCCCTGGATGGCCCATGGTGCATCTGGGTGTCTTTGGTGGAACTCCCTGATGAGTCCCAGCACATGCACATTCTCTCATGGTTCCCAGGAGATGTCCTTGATTCCATAGCCTTTCCACTTCACCTTGTATTATAGCCATTGTCAGAATAGACAACAATCCAGGATCTCCTCCACCTCATACTCCTCATTGTTGTTGACCACCACCAGGAGTGAAGGGAGTGCTGGACATTGCCCCAGAATAGGGTCCTCCAGAGCAGGCATTAGCTTGACCACACTGAACACTGGGTTAAGCTGGTGCATCCCTGCAGGGAGCTAGAGTCAGTAGGCTAGGGGCCCCACCTGCCATTCTACTGTGAAGGGTCCTAATTGATGGTACAGGAGGTTTTTTGATGGTCAGATAGTTGTAATGTTGGAGGCATCCAAGTAAACCTGATCTCCCCACTGGTACTTGTCAGGAGACTTCCATTTCAGACCTCTGCACCTGATCTAAGCCCTCTCCTCAACTCATTCCCACTCCCCAAGGCTCATTCAATGACTCTGGGGCATTTTCCAGATCCCTGGAGATCTCTGGAGGTCATTCTCCTTTTTGGGAAATCCCCAGAACTTGCTGTGGCCCCCCATTGAGCACTTTTGGTTAACTCCAGACACCTATACAGTCATTCTCATGTCTCTGCTGCCTGCTGATGCACTACACCAAGCAGCAGGGATCCTTAGACCCAGAAATCTCTGGAGATCTGGAGAATGCCCCAGAGTTGTCAAACAAGCCTCAGAGAGTGGGAATGAGTTGAGGAGAGTTGGCTTAGGTTGGGCACAGAGGTCTGAAATGGAAGTCCCCTGACATCACCCCCCCTCTAGCATGCGGCATCTTGACATGTCAGATAGAAGAAGTTCTGGATTGCCTGGTTTGCTGGTGAGATGGGATAGATCCCTTGGATGGCTTGGGGTGCATCTGGGTGCCTCCAATGGAACTCTCTGACAAGTCTGGGTGCATGCATGTTGTCCTGGGGTTCCCAGGAAATGTCCTTGATTCCATAGCCCCTCCACTTCACCTTGTACTCTAGCCACTGCTGGAATAGGTGACTATTCAAGATCTCCTTTACCTTGTACTCCTCATTGTTGTTGACCACCACCAGGGGTGGTGGGGGTGCTGGGCATTGCCCTGGGATAGGGTCTGCAGGAGCCAGTGCTACTTTGACTACATTGAATACCAGGTGAAGCTGGCACATTCCAATGGGGAGCAAGGGTCAATAAGCTAGGAGTCCTACCTGTTGTTCCACCATGAAGGACTCCAGTAGTCAGCACAAGAGCTTTTTTGATGGTCAGGTGGTCATAATATTGGAGGTGTCCAAGTAAACCTGGTCTTCAGGCTGGTACTTGGGCACTGGGGTCCTTCCACAGTTGTAGTATCATGCCATGTCATCCTTTGCTTTTGCCAGAGCTGCCTGAGCTTCCTCCTGTGTGATCTTCATCCAATCCACAAACTTGTTCATGGCTTCATTCTTTGAAGGTTAGGCCTGGGGTTTGAAGCCCATGTGCAGGTGACATCCAGTGTCCAGGAAGAAGGGTGAAACTTGAGTGGCTGCATGAACATGGTTATTGTAGTGGAACTTGGCATCAGGGAGGAGTTCATCCCAGTTGTCCTGGCACTCATTGCAGAAGAGTTGGAGGTATTGCTCAAGTTCCTGGTTCACATGTTTGGTTTGACCATTGGACTGCAAGTGGTAGGCAGTGGAGGTGTGAAGCTGCATGTTAAGTAATCAGTAGAGCTCCCAGGTGAAGTCTGCCACAAACTGTGGGCCCTGGTCAGACATGTAGGCATTGGAGAGGCCATGGAGCTTCTAGATGTTCTTCTAGTACAGATTAGCAGCCCCCATGGCAGAGCAAGTCATATGAGTAGTAACAAAGCATGCCTGCTTGCCACAGAGGTCCACTACTACCATGGTGGCATTGTAACTGTGGGCATCAGGGAGCTCCACAATAAAATCCACCAAGGTGACACTCCATTGCTCTGTAGGGATGAGTAGGGGGTGGAGCTGTCTGGAGGGGAGGTGATGCTGGGGCTTGGTCCAGAGGCAGAGATCACATGTACTAGTGTAGGACCCAATATACTGGGATGTCTGGGGCCACCAGAAGTTCTGGGACACTAGCTCCGATGTCTTCCATTGGCCAGGGTGTCCTGTGGATCCAGAAGTTGTGTTGCTGCTCTACAATTCTATGGCATAGCTCTGGGTCATTGGGCATGTAGGTGCAGTCCCAGAAGGTCAGGAGTCCATTATGGAGGGCCTACTCATCTGTGCAGATGGACTTGGCACCAGTGGTACATCTGGACTTGAGTTCAGTGACAGCAAGGAGTATGAGGTGGAAGAGATCCTGGACAGCTGTCTATTCTGGCAGGGACTACAATACAAGGTGAAGTGAAAAGGCTATGGAATTGAGGACATTTCCTAGGAACCCTGGGAGAATGTGCATGTGCCTGGACTGGTCAGGGAGTTCCACTGACAACATCTGAACACACTGCAAGCAGTCAGAGGGATATATCCCCTCCTCCCAGCAGACCAGGCAATCCAGAATTTTTTCTACCCTGCATGTTGAGATGCTGCATGCTAGAGGGGGGGCAATGTCAGGGGACTACCCCTTCTCTGACCTCCACCCCTGTCAGACACCAATTCTCCTGGCCTGTTTCTGCTTCTCTGAGGCTCATTTGATAACTCCAGAGCATTCTACAGGTCTCCAGAGATCTCTGGAGACCCCCAGAACTTTCCATGATCCATTGTTGTGTACCTTGGCTAACTCCAGTCACCTATTCAGTTGTTCCCATGCCTCTGCTGTCCCCTGATGTGCCACACCAAGCAGAGGAGATCCTTAGACTTGTCTCTTTCAATTCCCCTCTGCTAGGTAATTAGTCTACTATTTGTATTATCTATTACATCTCTAATACACTTTGGATTCCCCTTTACTAGCTGTGTGACTTAGTTGCCACCCCCAGAGGTCACCCTTACATCTCCAATGTCTATGTATCTGACTGAGGTCCACAATTCATGGTGGACTTCACCCAGGAGCTCTACTGACTACTCAACATAAAGCTCCACACCTCCACTGCCTACTACCCACAGTCTGATGGCCAGACTGAACATGTGAACCAGGAGCTTGAACAATACCTCTGCCTCTTTTGCAATGAGTGCCAGGATGACTGGGATGAACTCTTCCCTGATGCCAAGTTTCAGTACAACAACCACATTCATGTGGCCACCCAAGTTTTGCACTTCCTTCTGGACACTGGATGTCACCTGTGCATGGGCTTTGAACCCTGTGCATGACCTTTGGGGAACAAAGCTGTGAATGAGTTTGTGGACTCGATGAAGATCATACAGGAGGAAGCCCAGGCAGCACTGGCAAAGGCCAAGGATGACATGGCACAATATTATGACTGCAGAAGGACCCCGGTGCCCAAGTACAAGCCCAGAGATTGAGTTTACCTGGATGCCCCCAATATTACCACCACCCAACCATCAAAAAAGCTCTTGCACCAGCAATTAGGACCCTTCACAGTAAAATGGCAGGTAGGGCCCCTAGCCTATCAACTCTGGCTCCTCATGGGAATGTGCCAGCTCCATCTGGTCTTCAACATGGTCAAACTGACTCCAGACCCAGCAGACCCTATCCCAGGGCAATGCCCAGCACCCCTGCTACCTCTGGTGGTAGTCAATGACAGCAAGGAGTATGAGGTGGAGAAGATCCTGGATAGCCATTTATTTTGGCAGTGACTACAAGGTGAGGTGGAAGTGCTATGGAATCCAAGACATCTCCTGGGAACCCCAGAAGAATGTGCACTTGCCCAGACTGGTCAGGGAGTTCAACCAACAACACCCAGACATGCCTGGAGCCATTTGAGGAATCTATCCCCTCTCACTGGTGGACCAGGCAATCCAGAATTTCTTCTAACCCACACATCAAGACACCACACACTAGAGGGGGGGTGATGTCAGGGGACTACCTTTTCTGACCTCTACCCCTGACTGACACCAACTCTCCTCAACTGGTTCCACTCCTCCAGGGCTCATTCAATGTCTCCTGGGCATTCTACAGGTCCCCAGAGACCTCCATGATCCTTTGTCAAGCACTTTGGCTAACTCTGGTCACCTACACAGTCATTCCCATGCCTCTGCTGCCCATTGATGCACTGCACCAAGCAGCAGGGATCCTTAGACTTGTTCTCTTCAGATTCCCCTCTGCTAGGTGATGAGTTTACCATTTGTATCATCAATTACAGTTCTAATATACTTTGGATTCCCCTCTGCTAGCTGCATGATTTAGCCACTGCTCCTGGAGGTTGCCCTTACACTGACCTGGCATCTGTAGTATGTCCCAATTTCAGGGCCCAGGCAGCCTGGACAATAAGCTCCTCCTGTTTACCACTCTGGTTTCCATGCCAGATGTCCTGGAGAATGTCCACTTCTGCTCCCTGGATGGCTAGACCTTCCATAGCTCAGATTGCAAACAGTTCTAGCTGGAGGAGCACAATGTTGCTGTTGTCATCTCCTCTGGTACCATGGCCTCCTCTCCAGGACAGGGCATCTGGCTTCCCCATGCTCTGGCCTGCCTTGTGGTGCAATGAGAAATCAAAGTTTACTAGATATATAGACTGCTGGGGAAGTACTTGAGGTTCTTGTGATTTGTCCAAACCTCAAACTCATGCCATGCACCCTCCAGGAAGTGGCAAAGTCAGAGCTGTTGGCTTCCACCCAGAAGGGAGAGTTGTCATCTGGGAAAAGGAGGATGGGCCCAGAGGTGATGGCATGCTTGAGAGCATCAAAGGCAGTCTGCTCCAGGGGCTCTGAACTCCAGGCAATGTCCTTAGCAGTGAGGTCAAACAGAGGGCAGGTACAATGGGAAAAATCCTGGATGAACCTCTGTAGAAGTTAGTGAAACCTAAGAAGGTCTGTACTTCCTTCCTGTTCTTGGGCTCTGGCCACTCCACCACACCCACTACCTTCACCAAATGCATCTCTGCAGCTCCATGCAAGATGATCAGCCTGAGGTACTCAATTTGGGTCTGCTCAAACATGCACTTCTCCAGCTTAAGATAGAGCTGGTAATGGCAAAGGCATTCCAGGACAATGCACATAATCTGGCAGTGCTCCTCCAATGTTTTGGTGTAGATGAGGATGTTGTCAAGGTATATTGGCAATAAGGTCCCAGAAGATGTTGTTTATTATTGTCTGGAAGGTGGCCAGGCTGTTGGTCAGTCCAAAGAACATAACAAGCAGTTTGAACAGTCCCCAGTTGGTCTGGAAGGTAGCCTTTCACTTGTCTCCCTCATGGATGTGCACATTATTGTAGCCCTACCAGATGTTCAATTTGGTGAAGTACCATGTGCCCCAGAAGTTATTGATGAGCTTGGAAATGAGGAGGGGGTAGCAGTTCTTCACAGTCATGGTGTTAAGAACCCAGTAGTCCTGGACCAGTTAGAGAGAGCCATCCTTCTTTTTGATGAACAAGACTGGAGAAGCCATTGGGAATTTGGAGGTGTGGATAAAACTGGAGGCCAGGTTCCCTTGCAGGAAGGTGTCCAGCTTGTCCTGCTCTCTGGGCACTAGTGGGTAGATCTTACAGCTGGTGGGCTTCAAGTCCAGCACCAATTCAATGGTGTGGTCCCACTGCTTGCACTTTGGGAGCAAGTCAAATGAGGCCTTAGAGAACATGTTCTCAAATGCATGTAGGTGTTGAGGCATGATGTCCCAGAATGCCTGGGGTGGGGGATTGGTGGCCAAGGCCTGGGCCAGCCATTGGGACATGGTCTGGCTAGCCTGGATCTCTGCTATGGAGGGTGACAAACACAGGGCAGTTGTATAGATCTGGTCTCCAACATCTACTGCCTTGTCTGGAAACTTCAGGTCACATATGCTATAGAACTCCCCCCCTAGTTCCTCCTCCAGAATCCTGCTGCTCCTCTGGTCATCCTTGTAGAGGGCCTCTCTATGGGAGAACACCAGAGGCAGGGGGATCCAAAAAGTCTAGGTCTGCAAAGGGGAGATGGCTTGTGCAGCAAGCCCAGATGGCTGCATGCTCTCAAATTTCTGCCTGGTGTTAGGGGACTGGTCTCTAGACCATGTCCAACTCTACTGCAAGCTTGGTCCAAGGACATGCCCACTCTTAGCACATCTGAATGACTGCTTGGCCTGCCCTATCCCCTTTTGTCTTCTAGTAGTCAGCCTTGAGTCATATGCATAGACCTTACTCAGCATTGATTATTGTTAGTCATACTTTATTACATACTGGGGCCTAATTAGTTAAACAGTATTAGTAATAGCACAGCCACCAATGTAGTATGTAAAGGCAGCCTGTAGATAGAATATCCCCAGGCTGAACAATAGCAGTGTTCTTCTGGCCTACACACCAAACCAACTGTAAGCTCTCTAGCAACATCCAACCACTTGGTCTGCCCTGCTGGTCCCTTGTCTGACTCTTGCTTGCCTCTGTGCCTGCTCAACTCTCACTTGTCACTGGCACTTGCTAGCCTTGTGGAAGGAGTTCCACAGATGTCAAGTGTTCCCCTTACAGGTTGTTCAGCCTCCTACACTGTCTGCTCCTCTAGCCCACAGTACCCAACTCTATCCCTTATTATGTCTTCTGACTCTTGATCTCCCCCTACCTCTATGACTTGTACTCCTACTGCAGTACCCTCTGCTCACCCTTCCAACCAGGCCTCCAGCACACCTCCTGTCTCCAGGATGGGCCCTGCTGCAATGCCTTGCTGGACTGCCAATTGGGCCTCTATTCTATAGCAGATGCAACTGACACTTGCTGCCCTCAAATGCAGACTAGCCACCCTGGAGACTGGACATGTGGTTGCTGCTGCCCAAATCATTGACAAGCATAGTAACACTCCAGTAGCTCATTGTTCAGCTCATCCTGGCCACCCTAAGCCCTCTGAGTGAGTCCTTGCAAACCCCTACCACACCCCCCTCTTGTAACTCTCAATGGGTCCCATGCTCTGCTTCTAACACTCCCCTGGCCATCCCTCTTGCTCAAGACTGTTGGAAAACGACATCACATAGGCCACTTGTATCCTGCTATGTATATTTTCTTTTTACATTGTGTTTTCTCACTATTACCATTTATATTATTTTTGC
>JAGGAV010000260.1:0-20515 GCA_017657295.1 Termitomyces sp. DKA64
GTAACACACCCCAAAAGTCATTGCAGCACTCAAAGTGCCCTTGCACCAGCATTGTCTCCCAGCAATCTGGAAGGCAGCCAGGTACAGTGTCATTCAATTGCTTAAGGTCCATCTTGAATTTCTCAGTGTCAATGGCTAACAGCCATTTGACATTAGTGTTGTGTCTTTTCTTGCAACAATGTGCAGCATTGTTGTTGTCTGAGTAACTTTCCAAAATAAATGTGTCTCTTGGATACTGCAACATTGTCTTCATCATCACTTCCTGAGTTCAATGCAGCCATTGTGCCAGCTGCAGTCTGGCATGATGGCTTTTGGGTGACAAGGAACTCTTTGTCATGTAAATTGTGGTGCACTGTTGGAATGGCTGCATGTGACAGGGAGCCAAGATCATATAGGTTCTGTCAGGGAACCTGTCCAAGTCAGACCTCATTCTTGTTTCCCTCATTGTGACTTGTCCTTGCATCCCCACCCTTCCTTCTTTTGGTGACAAGTATTTTCAAAAGATCTATCCACCAATTAAGATGAACTTCCACTCTTGGGAATCAGACTCTAGACTTAGTGTTAGGTAGTGTTTTTATTAGAAGCTCTAGAGTCAATTTTCTGAACACTGGCATCAGGAATCCTCAGACTTGTTTTCTTTGGATCTCACTCTGCCAGGTGAGTAGCTAGACCTCTAAAACTTCTCATAGACATTGAATATACTTTGGATCTCCCTCTGCCAGTTGTGTGACTGAGCCACAGGCTCCAGAGGTTATCCTTACAGCAGAACAAGTCTCTTGTTTCAGTCTGGAAGCCCCCTTTTAGCTGCTATAGCTGTAAGGGGATGTTAGCCATGGATAGTTCAAGCCAAGCCTGCCACTCACAACCTGACTCTCCAGTCAAGAGGTGAGCAACAAGTGAACCAAGCAGAAGCACAGTGGGCAAGAGGTGGGCAACAACCAGATGCAAAGGTGGAGGGTGAGGCAGAAGGCAAGGGGCTGCACTGGCTGAGCTCACAGTTATGCTAGTGAAGAAACCTGAAAGCAATGCTATTGTCCAGACTGGGGAAATCCTATCCCTGGGTCCCCTATTTATACTACAGGACTACTGGATGACTGAGTATCTATGACTAAGCCCAGGGGCCACTGACTACAGCCTAATGACAAAGTGGAGGCTGATGACTACAAACTACTGACTAATTGGGTCCAGTAGTAGAAGGATCAATGATAGACAACAATACATCATGTGCCAAGTACAATATACCCATTAGGCCTGGGAGCCAAGACAGTGAGAGAGTAAGGAGGGCCAGGCAGCCTGGAGGTCAGCTAGATAGGGGTGCCAATCCCCACAGGCTAAGTCTGGCAAGGGTGGGACAGCCAGAAGACTAGTCCCCTTACAATAGCTGCTCTTGCTCCTAGAAGTCTCTTTTCCACCATTGTGTCCCCAACCCCAGCCTGACTAGCTTCTATGACTACTCCAACACTGCCAGTAGACACTCTGGAAGCTTCCAGCCCTCAGAACAATGCCTGGCACTGTTTGTTAGCTCTGGTGACTCAGGTGCAGTCTACCCAAGCTTCTCTTACCCTCCACATCAAGGAACTGGCCAGTTCATGCCAATCTACAGAGACTATTGCCCATTCCCTTCAAACCCTCCTTGAATGCCTCCCCCTCCCTTCTCCAACACCTCAGGCAGTCCCTACACCCCCTACTATGTTTCCACCAGCTTGTTTCAATGCTACAATGATGGTGCAGTCCAAAATACCCTGCCCTGCTCCCTCTGACCACTTACAATGGAGACTGCAAGACTGGAGAGCAGTTTCTTCAGTCCTGTATCACTTATATCCAGCTGAGCAGCAAAGCATTCACCTCCAATGCTTTAAAGATTGGATGGGTCCTTTCTTATATGAAGCTAGGTCATGCTTCAACATATGTGCTACAAGTTTTCTGAAGGAATGGAGGGGTAGGGAGTTTGGCAAGTTGGGATGAGTTTTGCAATTTTTTAGCTGAATTCTTCTCTCTCAACCCTGCTAAAATTGCTGCTTCCTGATTGTGACCAGTATGGTTAAGGGAAGAGGTCTCTGGATGAGTACATTGACTCCTTTTGAGCCCTGGTTGAGCAGGCTGTCTTCCCTGATGGTCTGCAACTTTTTCTCACATTTTGAGAGGGACTCCACCCCTCTCTCATGGACCAAATTGACAGCATGGCAGCAGGACATCCAGACAACAAACATATTGAGACTTAGTTACATATTGAGACTTAGTTTAAGGTTGCTTGAGAACAGTGGCAGCTCATGGACCTGAAGTAAGCACTTCATCACACTTGACCCTCTTCTATTCACTCCCATCCTAGTTTCATTACCAGACCAGGATTCCTACCTTGAGCTCCACCTTTTCTTGTCCCCTCTGCTTGCCCTACTCCCACACATACTCCCACTCCTCCACCTCCTTGTTCCCTGCTTGCAGGCATCCCCATGGAAGTGGATGCTTCTTGCCAGCATTCTTCCACCCCTCTGCTTTGCCAAGGTGGGAAAGCAGGCCACCTTGCTCATTACTGCCCCCAAGGGATGGAAGTCTGCTACCCCTCTGCAGCAGAGCAGGAGGAATCATTGGTACAACTCCTTGCTGCTAAGGATGCCTCTAGAGCCCCTTCTCCTGATGCTCTTGCAGTGGGACCTCTCAGTGAGGAAGGTGGAGATGCTAGTGCCCCTCCCCTTGAGTCAGAAGAGGGTATTTAGGAAAGCAATAAATGAACTGCATGCCTCCATTGCCAAGCACTAATTGTTACTAAGTCCCCAATGGTTTCCCCAGTCTTCTTTATTAAGAAGAATGGGTCTCTTTGTCTGGTTCAAGACTATTAAGTCTTGAATGCAATGACAGGGAAAAATTGCTATCCCCTCCCACTCATCCCTGAACTTGTCAAAAACTTTAGAGGTGCACATTACTTCACCAAGTTGGATGTCCATTGAGGCTATAACAATGTGCATATCAAAGAAGGGGATGAGTGGACAGCTGAATTCCAAACTAATCATGGACTTTTTGAGCCTCTGGTAATGTTCTTTGGCCTCACCAACAGTCCTGCCACTTTCCAGACAATGATGTATGACATTGTCTATGATCTGATTTCAAAGGCATTGTCTGTATTTATCTGGATGTTATCCTCATCTGCACAAAGACCTTGGATGAATACCACAAGATCACACACATTGTCCTGGAATGTCTCCACCAACACCAGCTCTACCTGGAACCTGCAAGGTGCAAATGTGAGCAGAACAAGGTTGAAAACCTAGGCCTGATCATTTTGTATGTTATGGTGGAGATGGACCCAATTAAGGTGGCAGATATAGCAGAATGGCCAGAGCCAAAGGACAAGAAGGAAGTCCAGGCAATTCTGGGCTTTGTTAGCTTCTACTGGATGTTTATCCAGGACTTTTCTCATCATGCTCACCCCCTTTTTGACCTCACCAGTAGGGATGTAGCATGGTGATATGGTGGTCTCAAATAAGAGACAAAAGAGAGATCAGTCCAAAAATAATGATGTGTTTGTGAAACTTAAAACACATATATCAGTAACAAAAAGAGCTGAAAACTGTAAGCTCAAGAAATAACATTGAAAACTGTAGACATTGGACATACCTCAAAGCCAGCACCAGTCCTGAAGCACAACTATGACAAAAAGCCCCAGCATCAACAACCTAACAGCTGGCCATCAGATATTGATGTCAGGGCACATGGAAGTGGCAGTACACTCAAGCCAATATGCAAGCATGGATCATGGATCTTAGATTGAGCTATTGGACTAGGTGTCCTCCCCTCCTGCAGAGAAAAACCCACTGAAACCTCTTCAGAAAACTCCAAGAAGTCAGCAAGAAAGTCAACCACAGCTCCAAGAGGACAATGTAAGGTATGAAGGAAGCAGGAGTAGGGAAAATAATGGGAAAAAAGGTGGAGGAACCCACTGGAGTGATCAACATGGCTGACACAATGCAAGTCAACTACCAGCCACCAACATCCCCAAACAGACAACAAAAACACAAGGATAGGCCATGGGCTGTGCGCAAACAATGAGTTATAAAAGGGGAGGGATTTTGAGAGAAAAGATAGGCAATCTACATACCACAGCTCAAAATTCTCCAGGGAGTGGACTTCTTAGGCCTACAAGTATACTAGTTACTTTGGGACCCACTATTGAGCCCATTCTTTAATGCAAGACCATGTCAAACTTTTGAATAAAATTATTCAAATATAATTCAACTTTCTATTGTGACTCTATGTGAGCTTGAGTGTAACTAAGCCTCTGAAACCTGTGAAAACAAAGTTTGATCTGTTGATCTGATCAATTTATGGCATCAAAACTTACATTTCACATCAATGGCAATGGGACTCCTTGCAGCAAGCTGCTTTTGATGCCCTCAAGCAAGCTGTTACCTCTAAACCAGTCCTCCTGTTCCCAGACAATGACTCTCCCTTGTGTGTTGAAGCTGATAGCTCAGACTTTGCCAGTGGAGCCATCCTGTCCTAACAGTCAAAGAAGGATGTTAAGTGGCATCCTGTAGCCTTCTACTCAGAGAGGCTCAATGCAGTAGAACAGAACTATGAGATCCATGACAAGCAGATGCTTGCTATTGTTTGATCCTTTGTGACACTTTTTGGAAGTTGCCCAGCATAAGTTCAAAGTCTGGACAGATCACAAAAAGCTTGAGTACTTTTGTTCAGCAAAGAAACTCAGTCAGCATCAAGCTCAATGGTCCTTGTATCTGGCTAACTTTGACTTCTCACTGCATCACAAGCCTGGACAAAGCATGGGTAAACTGGACACAACTGGGATGAGCTCCTGCCAAATGCTGAGTTCCAGTACAACAACCATGTTCACTCTTCTATGCAGATGACTCCACTCTTCCTGGACAGTGGATGACACCCATGCATGCACTTTGAGCCCCAAGCACAACTCTCTAAGAATGACCCTGTAAATGAGTTTGTGAATAGGATGAAGAAAGCACAGGAGGAGGCAAAGGCATTGTTAGCAAAAGCAAAGGAGGACATGGCATGGTACTACAATTAATGATGGACACCAGCCCCTGTGTACAAGCCTGGAGATTGTGTCTATTTAGACAGCTCAGACATCCAGACAATGTGACCATCATAGAAGCTGTCCCATTGCCACCTGGGGCCATTCAAGGTGGAAAGACAGGTAGGGCCATTAGCCTATCAGCTGAAGCTTCTTGCAAGTCTATGTCAACTTCATCCAGTCTTCAATACCATCAAGTTCTTCCCAGCTCTAGAGGATCCCATTCCAGGTCAATGTCCTAGGCCACCACCACCACTGATACTGGTCAATGACAAGGAGGAGTATGAGGTGGACAAAGTACTGGACAGTAGAGTGTTGTGTGGGAAGTTACAGTTCAAAGTGAAGTGGAAAGGATATAGCATTGAGGACATATCTTGAGAACTGCAGGCAAATGTTCATGCACCAGCTCTGATTCAGGACTTCTATTGCAGACACCCCAATGCCCCAAAGTCTATTTGAGGCATCTACCCCATCTCTGCAGCAGACCAAGCAATCTGTAACTTCTTCTATCCAGTGCATTGAGATGCTGCACTCTAGAGGGAGGGGGTGATGGGACCTGTCCAAGTCAGACCCCATTCTTGTTTCCCTCATTCTGAGCTGTCCTCACATCCCTACCCTTTCATTTTTTGGTGACAAGTGTTTTCAAACCAGAGCTATCTGACGGTGCCACTTTAAAGTAGCTACACCCCAGGAGGTTGGAGATTGAGACCAATTAAGATGAACTTCCACTTTTAAGGATTGGACTCTGGACTTAGTGTTAGGTAGTGTTTTTATTAGAAGCTCTAGAGTCAATTTTTCAAAAACTGGCACAGGGAATCCTCAGACATGTTCTCCTTGAATCTCCCTCTGCCAGGTGAGTAGCTAGACCTCTAGAACTTCTCACAGACATTGAATATACTTTGAATCTCCCTCTGCCAGTTGTGTGACTGAGCCACAGCCTCCAGAGGTCACCCTTACAGGTTCTTGGTTTGAGGACCTCAATCTCTTCCTCTCCTACACCCATGGGCATGTTTGCTGGGAAGGCCACCAGGGTAGCAATGACCACAGAGCCATTGGCCACAGTCACCACACACAACATAGCTAGCTTCACTGAGCCAGCCTTAGCAATTGGGGGCTTGGAGGGGCCAGCCAAGGCTGTAGGCACCCCAAAGTCAGGGCACATGTTCATCAACAGGTTCTCACCAGCAGAAACATAGTCATTGTAGGACACCAGAGATGCCCTTCAAGTTGAGGAACCCTTGACAAAGATAGAAGGCTCATTACAGGCATTCTCTGGTTCTGGAAATTGGGGAGGGGAAGCTCCCTGCTTCCCTTTCCTCAGTGTAGAACAGAAGAGGTCCAAACAGGCCTTGTCCCTCTGAAGTCAAACAGTGCCAATTGCACTACCAGATTGTTAAGGATGTCAGCTCCAATGTCCTCTGGAACTCCAGCATTGTGTAGCCACTGGAGCAGTTGAGTGATTTGCTCATCTGCCACAGTAGAGGGCTCAGGCTCTTTAGCTTTACCCTTACCCTTTTCCTTGATTAAAAAGTCTTGCTTGACCATCTTCCAGTCAGTAAATGAGAAGGCTTCACCCCCCTTTGCCAGTATGGAAAGTGATGGCACTGTTGCCTTTTCTTTCTCTTTATTATTTGTGGGGGCAGCCATTTGGCACCCTGCTGCACTGGACAAAGAAGCAGAAGGTGCATTCATCAAATGCATAGCAGCTGGCACAGGGAGGTTTGACTGCTGAGGAGGGGCCAATGGTTTCATCAGCACCACAATTGACACTGGCCCATTGTTGTCCATCTCCATCACACCTGGAGATAGTGGGGCAGCTACCAAGATCCCTACCTGTGAAGACATTGTAGCAGGTTGCCATTGACCTGTCATGTCCATTGCTTGGCTGGGGCTACAGGAAACTATAGCACTATATACTGTTGAAAGTCATGCAAGCTGTCAGGTTCCACTGATCCAGGGGCTCAGCTACACTGGGTGAGTCCCTTACTAGGTGGACACAATGTCTAAACCTATGATCCCTAACTCCAGTGAGCTCTGGAAGAGTGAAAAGGGGTAGGGAAAGGAGATAGCAGAGGTCTGGAGGGTCTGGGATGTTCCTGTGGATCCTACAGGAAGCGGGTGATTGGGTGAGTGGGAGGCATACGCAGTATGGAGCTCTGGAGTATTGATAACAAACTCAGTGAGTCCAGATTATGAGTACAGAAGGTCTCAGAAGTCAAGACAAGGTGAGAGATGGGAATGAGATGAGATAAGACTTTAGGAAACAGACAAGAGATGAAAAAGGAAACAGATAAGATTGAGACTGATAAGACAGAAATAGATGCAATCGAGAGAGGAATCAGATTCAATGAGACAATACAGAACAGAGAGATAGATACATGAGAGACATAACAAACATGAGAATGTAGGTAATATCAAGACCACCTAGCTACTACAATGCCATAGCTTAAGTACCTGTGGGGAGAACTCCTCCAGGATCATGGGTCTGAGGTTGGGTCATGCAGGTGGGTCTTGGATACAGTTGTTTGGGGCATCCCAAGACTGGCTAGTTGGTGGTGGATTTGCATCAATACATAACCATAATGCATGCTGGGGTGGGTGAACTTATGCAGAGTCTGAGAGGATCTCAGGGAAATCACAGAGACTGCTGGAGAAGTGTTGGGGTTTTCCAGAGAAGCCTCAGGAGTTGCCAGAGCAAGCACCAGGGAGTGGGAAGGCATTGTGGATGTTGAGGGCAAGGGGGAGTATGTTCTGGTCTTACTGGGGTGGTTAGGGAGGTCTGGGGTCCAGTGGGGGTTTGGAGATGGGTTGTGACATCACCCCCCCTTTGGCATCAAAATCCTTTGAGGCGCAGAGGTATTTCCAGTGTTCTGCAGTGGCATGGGAATCAAAGTCAAAGTGCAGTATCTTCTTCAACTAGAAGCTCCCCAAAAAGAAATAAAAGAGGCTCTGACATGTCCAGCATATTATAGTTATTTCCTTTATGTCCCCCCCTGCTACCCCTACCCTTCTGCTTCTTCATCTCTGACCCTGCCCCCCTCCAACAAAAATGCCATCAATGTCTGGGTGGCCTACAAGGAGCATTGGGCAGAGTATAACTGGAGACAGAATCATCATTGGGTGAACATGATGTATTGCCACTATAAGTGTTCTGACCCAGATATAGACTCCACTGACCTTCCCTCATAGAGCTATCCCTTGCCATGGCTGAGTCCTCTGCAGGCCCTTCTCTTCTGGGGGGTCTGGGGTCCTCTCCTGGGTTGGTTCTTAGTTCATCAGGGCATCCTCTGAAGTCAGTGCTGGGGCTAGGGGAGGTGCAAGTAATGCCAGAGGCCCAGAGGGTTAGGCAGGAGGAGGTTACAGAGACACAGTTTGTAGAGGCAGTGGACAGGATACAGGGGCCTCCTACCCTAGCATGGTGTCTGGCCAAAGCCCTGGTAAGTTGATGTCCTAGTTGATGGCCTATGTGCCCCCAGCTAACTAACTGTTCAGTGCATGACTTGTGCTCATTGTGGGGAGGAGTGTGAGTTTGAGGAGCCCACTGTGGGTCTCACTGAGATTCCTCCATGTGCTTGCCATGTTGCATAAAGCATGAGAAGTGTTCCATGTCTTGGGAGTGGTGGGTGGTGAGCATTGCAGCAGAGCAGGGATGGGATCAAGAGTGGGTCTCAGAGCAGTTGGGGGAGGGGCAAAGGGGTCAGATATCTGGGGGGGGCATCACAGCCTATGCACCCTGGGAGGGAGGGTGGGGAGGGGTGACTCCATGGAAAGGTAGAACTGCTGCAGGGTGGGTGCAGGGAGGGGGCCCCATCTTTTAGAAACAAGGGAGAGCATAGGGCATCCCCCCCACTAGAGGTGGGGCCAAGCAAGAGGCCCTGGGGTGAGGTGGTGATGGCCAGTCCCCCTGGAGTCCCCATGTATTTGCTGGACTCTGGGATCTTGGTCGTACATCTGCAAGGGAGTTCCAGTCCAGTGCCAGGGCCAAGTGTTGAGGTATTGCAATGGCAATTGGCCAAGTTAAAGGGTCAGCTGGCAGTACAGGGGGAGGAGCTTCAGGGGGCCTGGGAAGAGAGGAAGACAGCCCAATGGGACCAGGAGGCAGCCCAACATGATCATGAGGCTGCCATGAGAGAGGCTATGGTGAGGACCATGGAGGTATGGGGACTTAGGGAGTGGCTGGAGCAGTTGGAGACACAGGCAGTGGGGGCAGTGGAGCAGTGAGGGGCCTTAGAAGTGAGGGGGTGCTAGGTGGAGGAGTGGTTGACAAACAAGGCCATGTTGGGGTGGGGCAGTATCATGTATAAGTTTTGTTCTCCCTTTTTTGATCCTGCTCATTATCTATCCCAGATTGGGTCTGGAAACACCAGATACTATTGGACAGGGCCTCCACCACCCTTGCATAGATTCAGGACAGGTTGGGATGGACGCCCCAGGATTTTCCTCCAGAGTTGTGGTGGGGGGTGGACCACATGGGGAGGTTGCTGGCAGGACACTGGTGGAGGAACTTCATGGAGCCCAGATCATGGTGGGAGGTAGTGGTGGACATGGGGGAGGTCCTTCCAAGTCATGCAGAGAACCTGGCAGCAGTAGTGGCATAGATGGAGGTTGACCTGGCAGGAGAAAGTCTGGAGGGAAGGATTTTAAAGGAGGATGATTGAGGAGGTTGTGATCTGGTGCCAATAAGATATCTTAGACCCTTTTTTTCCATGTTTGGACCTTGTCATATTTTGTATTACTAGCATATGTACCTATGAACTGTTTTCTTGTGCTATCTTTAGTTTGTGTGAGGGGAGAGGGTGAAGAAAGGAAGACATAATTGATCCTGGTGAGAGTTGAATCCTTGCTGAATCCAGAGGCAGGGATTAGGCCCATAGATGCCATCTGTGCATGTTAATTCCAGGGGTCCTGGTGCATGGTGGGATGTCATCTGTGGAAGTCCCAAAGTTTGGTGGGGGCTCTGGAAGGGTTCTTCTGGGGTTTCCAGGTGTTGTCCTTGGGCCTGTAGCCTTTCCAACAGACTAGATACTGGAGTTGCCCATGGATGAGGCAGGAGTTGAGGATGTGGTTGACCTTATAGTGGTACTCATCCTTGACCTTGATGGGTGGGGGTTGGCCTGGGTGCTGCTGGAGAAGGGGTCAGGGTCAAACTTGTTGAGAAGTTGCACATGGAAGATAGGGTGGAGGCCCTTTAGTCCTGGGGGCAGGTTGAGCTTATAGGCATGGGTTGAGACCTTCCAAAGGATCTTGAAGGGGCCAAGTCACTTATGGTTAAGCTTCACCAAGGGCCTCTGGGTCTTGAGGTTGTGCCAGTCAAGCCAGACAAGGGTGCTGGGGGTCCAGTTGGGAGTCGTTTCACATCAAGTGTCAGCATGCTTGGAGTATGCCCAATTGGCAGTGTCAATCTCATCCTGGAGGAACTGGTGAAGGGACCAGAGGTCCTTGGTGACTTTGTGGGTGATGTGTGAGGGGATGTCCTTGAGGGACAAGGTGAGCTGGGAATTGTAGCCCTTGTTGGCAAAAAACAGGGAGACCCTGGTAGTAAAGTGAGGAGTATTGTTGTAAGTAAACTTGGCCAGGGATAGTTCTGCATGCCAGTCATTCCATAAATAGTTAACACAGAGGTGGAGATACTGTTCCAGAGTCTGGTTCACTCATTCTGTTTGTCTGTTGGTCTCTGTGTGGTATGCAGTTGACAGGTTAGTCTTGATTTTGAGCACTTTGCATAAGGATTGCCAGAACTGGGAGACAAATAAGGGACTGCAGTCAGAGATCATATTGTCCAGGAGCTCATGCTTGGAGAAGACATATTCAAGGAATAGCCTGGCAAACTCTGGGGCATTGTTGGTGGTATGGCAGGGGATGAACAGGGCTTGCTTGGTGAGTCAGCAAACCATGATGAGTATAGTGTCAAAACCCTCAGATGTGGGGAGCTTGACAATGTGGTCCATTGAGATCAAGAACCAGGGCTGGTGGCTGACAGGGAGGGACTTTAGCAGGCTATATGGGTGATGTCAGGGGACCTTGGCTCAGAGGCATGTCTCACAGGCTTGTATTTACCAGGTGACATTCTTCTTCATTCCTGGCCAAAGGTAAGTCCAAGAAATCAGTTGGAGGGTCTTATGCATTCCTGGGTGTCTCCAGAGCTTGTGGTTGTGGTGCTGCCAGATGATGTTGAGGTGGATAGACTTGTGGTCTGGGGCATATATCTGGCCATCCTGGAGTAGGAGTCAGTGGTCTGGGGGTAGTGTAAAGGCATGGTCAGGAGGCAGGGCATTGGCAGGGTGAGTCCAGGGGTCATACTGGGTGAAGTAGGCATCCCAGGGAGCATTTCAAATTTGGTGGAGGATTCCTTCTTCATTCATAATTAGTATAGCATGAAGATGTTTGGGGGGAATTACCATGCAGTGGTTGAAGGCATTCCATTTGGCCTCAAATGACTTCTTTGGGTAGATGTTCAGCTTTCAGGTGAGGGCATCAGGTTTTGCTCTGAGTTGTCCTGGGCAATAGTGGATGGTGAAGTCATACTTGGATAGTGTTTTTGACCAGTGGGCTTGTCATTGACTGAGTTGCTTGGTGGTCATGAAGTATTGAAGGTTATTGTGGTCCAAGTAAACTTGTATGCAGTGTGAGGTTCCCTTGAGGTAGGCCCTCCACTGTCAGAAGGCTTTGATGATCATAAGGAGCTCCTTGTCATAGATGTCATAGTTGAGTTCTGTGGAGATCATCCAATGGGTGTAGAAGGCAATGGAGCACAGGTCCTTGCTATTGGAGCCCATCTGTGAGAGAATCCCAGCAATGGTGTAATCAGAGGCATTGCATTTGAGTATGATGGGGAGAGTGGGGTCAAAGTGGCAGAGGATTGGGGTGGAGGTGAAGGCTTTCTTCAGAAGAGTGAACACACTCTAGCACTTACTTTCCCAGTCCCATGGGGTGTCCTTCTGGGTGAGCTAATTGAGGGGTTTTGTGATGCCAGAGTAGTTGTCAATGAACTGGCAGTAGAAATTAGCAAAACCCAAAAAGGACTGTACTTCCTTAATATTCTAGGGTGGGGGCCAGTTGAAGATGGCTTCTACCTTCACCAGGTCCATTTGTATGCCATCTGGGGTGATAATAACCCCTAAGTATTTGACCTTGGTGGTGTGGAAGGAGCACTTCTCAGGTTTGGCATGTAGGTGGTACATCCAGAGTCATTCTAAAACATGTTGGACATGGGTCCAGTGTTCTTCCATGGAGTTCAAATAGATGAGGATGTTGTCCAAGTATACAATGACAAAGACATCATTCATGTTGTGAAAGATATCATTCATGAAGTATTGGAAGGTAGCAGGGGAGTTTGTCATATCAAAGGGCATCACAAGATACTTGAAGAGGCTGTAGCGGGTATAGAAGGTGGTCTTCCATTTATGTCCCAGAGCAATCCAAACATTGTTGTAGCCATACCAGAGGTCTATCTTGGCATAAACCTTGGCACTGTGGAGGTAGTCAACAAGGTCTCCAATCAGAGGGAGAGGGTACCAGTTCTTTTTAGTGACTTTGTTAAGTCCTCAGTAATCCATACAAAGACAGAGGGAACCATCCTTCTTCTTGGCAAAAAGGACAGGGGCTCTAGTAGCAGAGATTGAGGGTCAGATGAAACCCTTTCTAAGCATGTTGTCAAAGTAGTCTTTGAGAGCCCAGAGTTTGACCTCTGACATGTTGTAGATCTTGCTGAAAGGGGGGGAGGTGCTGTCTTCAAGGTCAATTGTGTGGTTGTAGAGTTGGTGCAAGGGAAGTTCCTTTGTGCTTCCTTTGGAGAACACATCAGCAAATTCATGGTACTCCAGGAGAACTACTTCACATAGTATCTGTTCCTCTGCCTTTGGAGTCTTGGGTGAGGTGGTGCTGGCATGGACATGTTTATCCAGGAGTGTCAGGGTGACCTGGAGTTGGAGGGCAGGAGTGCCATCCTATAAGATCCATGCAAAGGGGATGGTGCCAATGATCTTAATATTGAGGGTTTCTAGATCAATGGTGTCTGGCATCAGAGGTGTGGTGGTGGGGGCCAGGGTTGTTGGGGTCTGAGTGGAGTAATTTGGGCCTTTGTATCAGTTGTGGGAAATGTTAGGGGGGAGCTGTTGGGGCATACCTGCAGAAGTTTGGGGCAGGGGCATCTCTTCCTCCTCTTTGAGGTCATCTTTAGGCAACATGGGGGTTTTAGTGGCCCTGGTATTGCTGGAGGCCCAATCGGGGTTACTGGGGTTGTGGGGGGAGTAGGGATGGAGGATGATAGTGGCTGCCAGGCAAGCTTTGGGGCCAGGGAACTGCATGGTGAGGTCCTGCCAGTCAATGTCAGGATAATGACATTGTGCAGCCAAGGGAGTCTAAGCACAATCAGGGTCACCTCTGGGAGTTGAGTGACAAGGAGACAGGTTGGGAATTATAGGCCATTGTTGAGTGTGAGGGAGATGGGGTGGAATTTGGTGATCCCAGCAGTGGCAAATCTTCTGTCAAACAGCTGTAACTCCAAAGGCATGTGATTCCTGGAGGAGGTCAAGCTAATTGCTGACAAAGGTTCTGGAGGCTCCACTGTCAACAAGGGTGCAGAGGATGATGGGGAAGTCACCAAGGCAGACATTAATGATAAATGATTGTGGGGATTGGGAGTGGAGCTGTGGGGGGGTTTGGGGAATATCGGGGGTGACTCCTGAAACATTGTGAGTGGGGGGGATGTTGAAGGGGACAGGCCCCAGGTTGGGCGAGTTGTCCCAATTGAGGCAGAGGGTGAGACTTGACCAGTCAATATGAGGGTTGGTCACTCAGAGCTAGGAAAATGCAAGAATGAGGGGGGCAGAGGCATGCAACTTTGTGACTAGTAGCTGGAGGTCCTGCTGTTGCCCATTGGCAAAAGTGATCCTTGTCTCTACACAGTGGGTGATGTTGCCTGTGGAGGTCAGATTGCCATCAAAGAGGTTTAGGAGGATTGGAAGGGGGAGGCATCAGGGAGGCAGTGGAGCAAGGGCTGCCAGGGATTTGTCAATGAAGCTGTCTGTTGCACCACTGTCAATCAGAGTAGGCACAGGGTTGGAGGTGAAGGAGAGGGTGGTATAGAGAAGGAGATTGTGGGCAGAATGCAAGGGGAGATGAGTTGGGAGGGTGTCCAGGGCAATTAGCATTGTGCAGAGGAAAGTAGCTGGGGTGGAGAAGACATTAGAGTCTGATCTGCAATTTAGTGCATCTTTGAGACCTAAACTGCTGGGTTGTTTTCCATGAACTGATAGTCACAGTCCTCCCCATTGGTAGTCCAGATGGCACATCCCATCACCTGGCATTTAGGGCAATCATTGATGAAATGACCCTGCTCACTATACAGAATACATGCTCCTTCCTTTCATTGACATGCCTGGGTCTCCATTGGGATGTCAATCTAGGGCCAGTCCCTGATCCAATTGGTGCACAGGGCCTCCTGGTTGTTCATGGGGTCCAGGGGGTCATCTGGGTTCAAAGAATCATCAGGTTCGGGGTTTGGGAGGCCTGGAGCATCACAGAGGTCAATGGCATTAAGTTGGGTGGTGGGTCAAGGTCCAGGATTCTGGGGGGCATTAACTAGACCTTGTCCAGGGGAGAACTGGAGTATGGGGTTAGCAGGCATTGCAGGAGCAGTAGTTTGGGGGTTGTGAGTTGCTCCATATTGCCAACTGGGTTGCTGGATGGGTTCCAGTTGTTCCATGGGCCTTGGTTCTTACTCCAATCTTCCCAATAGTGCTGATTGATCTGAGTAACAAGCACCTTGTATCTGTTGTATGTGTGTTGTTTAGGCACAAGGCAGAGGACATCCTTAATTCATTGTGGGAGGGCATGGCAAAGGGCAAACCAGAGAGTGTTGTAGTTTCAGCTAGTCTTGTAGGCCTCCTGTTTGAACTGGATGACAAAGGTTGTGAATTGTTTGTTGTCACATATCCAAAGATTGTAGAGGTTTTCTTCCACCTCTGCTACAGTGTCAAATACTCTGAACTTATTGGAGAATTCCTGTGTGAAGGTGGGCCAATTTGAGAGTACCAGGTTGTTGGAGTTGAACCAGAGCAATGCCATGTAGTGGTTGAAGACAATGCCCTGTAAGTAGGAGGTGGCAAAGGCTACTTGTGAGCTCTCAAGCTGGAAAGTGATGGGCTTAGCTTGAAACATTGTAAGACATTGTGTCAGGAATGTCTGCCATTTTTGGAGGTCTCAGCTATTGAAGGGTTCCAGTTTCTGGATGTTGAGCTTCCCTTCCCAGGCCAGTGTGTTATGTGTGTCATCCTGGGCATTTTGGGTTTGGAGTGGGGGTTCAGCATTGTAGTAGTAATAGTAGTTGTTTCCACCTCCACACTGAGGGGGAAAGTCATCCATAGCCAGGCCCCATCCACTAGGGGATCTGCTATTGGGAGGTCTGCCATTAGGAGGTCTGCCACCAGGGTTTGGGCCAATGTTACCTGGGGGGGATCCCAGGGCCCAGCAAGGGGGAGGGGGTTCTTTGGGGGTTGGTGGTCCAAGATTGTTGGCATTGGCATGGCAGTTAGGCAAGGAGATAGGTGGGAGTCAGGGTGGCACAGGGGGAGGGATTGCCCTGGGGGCTCTGAGGCTGAAAGGCTGCTGGAGAGAGGGCAGAGGGTTGTTATAGGGGGGTGGGGCATATCCCTGGAAGGGGCAGAGATCAACATGGGGGGGTCAGTCCCTGAGGAGCTTGAGAGCTCCTTCTTGAGGGGCAGGTTCCCCACCTGGGTTCTCTGGTTTATTGATGTAGGAGAGGGTGTAAGTGGAAGTGAGGTTGCCATTGACAGGTGGGGGGTAGGGAGGTTTCTGAATGGGGGGTTTGAGTTTGGTGGGCTGGTCCCAGGTGCAGAAGGCACTGGGGATGGAGTTAGCCTGGGAGCAAGCAGAGAGGGCCAGAGTGTGGCCAGCGGACTGGTCAAATAATCCCCTAGTGAGGTTGAGGGACCTCAGGATGTTAGATGTGGCATTGAGCTCTTCCTGTTGTTGAGCAATGGGGGTTGGGGCCTTGGCTGGGGCCCTGGCAGGTTCTTCCCATTGCATATAGAAGGAGTGGGTGGGGTCCAAGGAGTCTTTGAAGTGACAGAGGTTCAGACTAGTGTGTATTTTGTCAACCAGTGTGCAGAGTTCTTCCTGGAGGCCAACATCAATTTCAAGAGTGCTCCTAATGTTTTTGGGAAGGGTGCTTTGTTGGTAGTGCTCATAAAAGTCCAGGAGGCAATCTGCCCAGGTCTCCAGTGTTCCTGTGATATTTTGATGTCCCAGACTGATGAGGGCCCTTGCCCTGTTAGCAAATTCTGCAGGAGCTAGGCAGAGCAAGCAGAGGATTTTATTGCATTGTTGGATGTAGGCTTCAACTCTTTGCTGCCTAGGGGAGGGTGGGGCTTGGATGGGGGGCAGCAGGGGTTCAGGGCCATAGCGGGAAATATTTGTCAAGCTGTTCCAGGGGGACCAAGGCCATAGCAGGGGCAAGATAGGCATAGTAGGCCCTAGAAGGAAAAGCCAAGGGAGCTGGGGCTGTGGGTGCCCAAGGAGCCAGTGGGGTTTCAGGCTGTAAGCAGGGGTAGGTCCCTTTGATGGGGTACAACAAAGGGTGGCACCAGTCCAGAGGTGGGCCCTGACTAATAGATGGGCCATAGGAGCATGGTTTAGTTCCAGGGCCCAGTACTGTGGGGTGGCTGTGACATAGTGGTCAGGCATTAGATACAATGGGGGATAGTAGGGGTTGGAAACTGGCCTATCATAATGGTCAGTTAGGTAACCAGTAGGTGGATACATGGGACTGTAGTTAGATATTGGGAATGGGGTAAGGGGAGAGTCTTGATATTATATCAGGTTCTGCTGATCCAGGGGCTCGACTACACTAGGTGAGTCCCTTACTAGGTGGACATGATGTCTAAACCTACAATCCCTGACTCCAGTGAGCTCCAGAAGAGTGAAATAGGGTAGGGAAAGGAGATAGCAGAGGTCTGGAGAGGTCCAGGGTGTTCCTGTGGATCCTATGAGAAGCGGGTAATTGGGCAAGTGGGAGGCACACATGGTATGGAGCTCTGGAGTATTAATAACAAACTCAGTGAGTCTGGATTATGAGTACAGGAGGTCCCAGAAGTTGAGACAAGGCAAGAGATGGGAATGAGATGAGATGAGACTTTAGGAAACAGATGAGAGACAAAAAAGGAAATGGATAAGATCAAGACTGATAAGACAGAGATAGATGCAATTAAGAGAGGAATCAGATTCAACAAGACAATATGGAACAGAGAGATGGATATATGACAGACATAACAAACATGAGAATGTAGGGAATATCAAGACTACCTAGCTACAACAATGCCATGGCTTAAGTACCTGTGGGGGGAACTCCTCTGGGATCATGGGTCTGAGGTTGGGTCATGCAGGTGGGTCTTGGATACAGTTGTTTGGGGCATCCCAAGACTGGCTAGTCAGTGGTGGATTTGCATCAATATGTAACCATGATGTGTGCTGGGGTGGGTGGACTTACCTGGAGTCTGAGGGGATCTTTGGGCAATCATGGAGACTGCCAGAGAAGTGCTGGGGTTTTCCAGAGAAGCCTCAGGAGTTGCTGGAGCAGGTGCTGGGGAGTGGGAAGGCATTGTGGATGTTGGGGGCAAGGGGGAGTATGTTCTGGTCTTGCTGGGGTGGTTTAGGGAGGTCCAGGATCCAGCAGGGGTTCAGAGACAGATCATGACACAACCACACAGGCTGTGCAGCCACAGGGTATCCTATGTTCATTGGTGGAGGCATCCTTGATCCCCCACATCCTCTACTCATACTGCATTGTGGGGGGACATGCTGTCCCCATAGCTGCAGTTGCTGTGTTGCCACAACATAGCTTGGTTGGGCCACATATGCTGGCACCAACCCCATGGGCCTGATGTCTCTTGGGCCTCCTCTCACTGGGGGTACTCTGTCCCCTAGTCCTCCCTCTCTTGAGCTCTGTCCAGAGCTCAGATTTTATGCAATCAGATGCATGTCTACTTCTCCAGGCCATGTTTTCTTCTTAGTCTTTGGGCAAAGAAGTCTTCCTTTATGTTGGTGTCTATGCACCAACATATAGGAGAAGACCAAGAGTTATTCAGTGCCTGGCCAGCCAAAATATTTGCTGACATAATATGTGATGGCTGCTGGTATGGTGGCCTCCTTGACTTCTGGACTAACTCAGTTTGACCTATGTCTTCAAGCCAGCTGTGCAGGGTGCCATGTGCCTTGCACCTCAAATTAGCAGTCAAGGGCCCTCTAGGTCCTTGCATGTCTCAAGGGACTCCCAAGTAGTGTCCTCCAGACTCCACCAAACCTTGAATTTGAGGTTTGTTCTGCTCCAGTAATGACCTATCAGGTCATTGACAAATCATTCCTGATTGTTTGGCAATCCAAAGTCATATGGCTCTGGAGTCACATGATTAGGAAAGAGGGCATTGTTGCTAGCCTTATACAAGTGCAGCAATGACACATGGAACTTAGAATAAACCCTATGTTCCTAGAGGCCCATTGGCAGCTCCAATATATATTTGGAAGTCTCATTGAAGATTTCCAGGATCTTCTATGGCCCAACCCACTTAGGGCAGAGCTTTCTTCCTATGCCTTTTGGGAGGTTGAGGTCTTTTGTCAAAATGTACACTAATGCACCTTACTCAAGTTGGTGATGTGTGTTAGACTTATATGTCTGGAAAATGTGTGGTTCAATTATCACATCATGCACCACAGCCAAGTTCTCTAGAGCTTGGCAGGTGGATTTCCTGATTCCTTTAGAAATTACAGAGTCAGACCTGATCTCCCACATTATAGACAGCATGTACCCACTGTTCAGGTCAAACAGCATGTATTTTTTCATCTCTGAAATGCTTGTGTCAATTGCAAACTCTGTTTGATCAACTTGATCTAACTAGTCCTTTTGATCTGGGTGCACTACAGTGCACAAGATCTGACTAATGTTTCTATTGGTATGTTTGGTCTGGCCATGATAACTACCCACAGGTAGTTGTACCCTTTGGACTCCAAGAATGGACCTATAAAGTCCATTTTTAATGAGTCCCAAGGCTTGACTGGATCAGGCAGGGAATGTAGTTTTTCCAAAGGGAGATGATTGCTCCCTTTTGCCCATTGACATAGTTGACATGTTGTGCAGAACACCCTTGCATCTGCAACCAATGTTCACCACCAATACCATCAATGGATGTACTTGATCTCTTTTGCATGCTAAAGTGTCTGACCATGCTGTGAGTTTGATCAAGCAACCCAGTCACAAAATCATCACAAGGTATACACAATACCTTGTGGCCCATCATATTGGTGGTCCAGATCAGCTCATCCAACACCCTGAAGGACTTGTAGTCCTTTGAGTTGGTCAGTACTTTGGCAAAGAGCCTGTTTTTGCCATACAAGGTAGAAACAATTTTTCTGGTTGAGATTGATTAGCCAACCATATCAGCCATATATGACCCTTGTGTCAAGGATCAATTGGCCTAATGATAGGTGTTTTGGCACAGATCTGTTTGATCATGTTGAAATACTGTTGGTGAATGGGTTTCCAGTGAAATGGAAACTCATTCTGCATTATAGCCATTAGTGGCCCTGTGTATGCAGAAATATTGGATAAAAAGTTCCCTATGTAATCAACCAGGCCAAGAATTGCTGGATATTATTGTAGGTTCTAGAAGTGTGCCACTCCTGTATCCAATTCAACTTATCCATGTCCAGGTGAATACCCTGAGAGTTGGTGACATTGCTGAGGTAGTCAATGCACTTGGCATACAGCTCACACTTTTTCCATTTGAGGTAAAGCTTGTTCTTGCATGGTTTTTTAAAACCTACTCTGAGGTGTTCTTCATGCTCCTCAATTGAGTCTAAGAAGAAAAATATGTCATCTAAGTACACATGCATCCACTTTCCAATGACATCCCAAAAGATGGACATCATCAGTCTTTGGAAAGTGGCTGGTGCATTACAGTTGCCAATCTGCATGATATTACTGCAGTATGTACCAGTAATGGTCATAAACACTGTTTTTGGTATGTCCATGGTACATATCCTGACCTGCTTATATGCATTCATGAGGTTTATTTTTGACCTTACAGGTGTGCAAGCAACATCTTCTCTGATGACCTCCTGATTGAGTAACAGCATAATGTCCTTAACAGTCAGGGCACTTGCTTTTCCAACCTCTGCCCCTGACAGACACCAACTCTCATTGACCAATTCCACTCCCCTGGGGCTTGTTTGATGACTCCTGGGTGTTCTACAGATCCCCAGAGATCTCTGGAGATCTCCAGAGACTCCCAGAACTTGTCATGATCCCTTGGCAAGCACTTTTGATTAAATCCAGTTGTCTATACAGTCATTCCCATGCCTCCACCACCCACTGATGTGCTGCACTGAGCAGCAGGGATCCTTAGACTTGTTCTCTTCAGATTCCCCTCTGCTAGGTGATTAGTTACTATTTGTATT
>JAGGAV010000261.1:0-20438 GCA_017657295.1 Termitomyces sp. DKA64
AGCACATCAGGGGGTGGTGGAGGCATGGGAACAACTGTATAGGTGACCAAAGTTAGCTGAAGTGTGCAACAATGGATCATAGAGAGTTCTGGGAGTCTCTGGAGATCTCTGGGGACCCATAGAGTGCCTCAGAGCCATTGAACAAGCCTTGGGGAAGCAGAACTGGGTGAGGAGAGTTGGTGTTGGACAGGGATGGAGGTCAGAAAAGGGTAGTCCCCTGACAGTGCTAGGCATTGTCCTAGGATAGGGTCTGCTGGTGCTGGTGTTAGTTTGACCACATTGAATACTGGGTGAAGCTGGCACATTCCAACAGGAAGCCAGAGTTGATAAGCTGAGAGTCCTACCTGTTGTTCCACTGTGAAGGGCCCCAATAGTTGGTGTGAAAGCTTTTTCAACAGTCAGGTGGTCATAATATCAGAGGCATCCAAGTAAACTCAATCTCTAGGCTGGTATTTGGGCACCAGGGTCCTTCCACAGTCATAGTATCACACCATGTCATCCTTTGCCTTTGCCAGAGCTGCCCAGGCTTCCCCCTGTGCAATCTTCATCCAATCCACAAACTTGTTCATGGCTTCATTCTCCAAAGGTTGGGCCCAGGATTCAAAGCTCATGTGCAGGTGATGTCTGGTGTCCAGGAAGAAGGGTGAAATTTGAGTGGCTGCATGAACATGGTTATTGTACTGGAACTCAGTATCAGGGAGGAGTTTGTCCCAGTCATTCTGACACTCATTACAGAAGAGTTGGAGGTATTGCTCAAGTTCCTGTTTCACATGTTTGGTCTGGCCATCAGACTGCAGGTGGTAGGTGGTGGAGGTGTGAAGTTTCACATTTAGTTGGTAGAGCTCCCAGGTGAAGTTTGCCATGAACTGTGGACCCCAGTCAGACACATAGGCATCAGAGAGGCTGTGGAGCTTCCAGACATTCTTCCAGTACAGGTTAGCAGCCCCCATGGCAGAGCAAGTGGTGTGAGTAGGAACAAAGTGTGCTCACTTGCCACAGAGGTCCATGACTACCATGATGGCATCATAACTGTGGGCATCAGGGAGCTCTACAATGAAATCCACTGAGGCAATGCTCCATTGCTCCATGAGGATGAGTAGGAAGTGGAGCTGTCCAGTGGAGAGTCAACACTGGGGCTTGATCTGGAGGCAGAGATCACATGTACTAGTGTGGGACCCAATATACTGGGACATCTGGGGCCACTAATAGTTCTAGGACACTAGCTCCAATGTTTTCCATTGGCTAGGGTGCCCCACAATCCAGGAGTTGTGGTGCTGCTCTACAATCCTCCAACATAGCTCCAGGTCATTGGGCATGTAGATGCAGTCTCAGAAGGTCAGAAGTCTGTCATGGAGGGCCCACTCATCTGTGTGGACAGATTTGGCACAGATAGTATGTCCAAACTTGAGCACCCAGGCTGCCTAAGCAACAAGTTCCTCCTGCAGACCCTCCTAGTTTCCATGATAGATGTCCTGGAGGATTTTCACCTCCACTCCCGTGATGGCTAGACCTTCCATGGCTCAGATGGCAAACAACTTGGGTTGGAGGAGCATGATGTTACTGTTGTCCTCTCCCCCAGTGCCATGGTCTACTCTCCAGGACAGACTATGCCTTTGGCAATGAGGTCCTGGAATATGTCATTCATCATCATCTGGAAGGTGGCAGGACTGTTGGTGAGTCCAAAGAACATGATGAGGGGTTCAAACAATCCCCAGTTGGTCTAGAAGGTAACCTTCCACTTGTCCCCCTCCTGGATGTGTACATTGTTGTAGCCTCACCAGACATCCAATTTAGTGAAGTACTGTGCACTCTGGAGGTTATTGATGAGTTCAGAGATGAGGGAGAGGGAGTAGCAATTCTTCACAGTCATGGTGTTAAGAATCTGGTAGTCCTGAACCAGTCAGAGAGAGTCATCCTTCTTTTTGATCAAGAAGACCAGAGAAGCCATCAGGGATTTAGAGGGGCAGATCTGACCAGAGGCCAGGTTCTCCTGCAGGAAGGTATCAAGCTTGTCCTGCTCCTTTGGTGCTAGCAGATAGACCTTACAGCTTGCCAGCTTGGAGTCCAGTATTAATTTGATGGTGTGGTCCCACTGCTTGTGCTCTGGGAGCAAGTCAAAGAAGGCCTTGGAGAACATGTCCTCAAACACATATGGAGGTATGGAGGCACAGTGTTCTGGAATTCCTGGGGCATCTGGGCCAGTTGCCAAGAGGTGGGGTCTGGCTAGCCTGGATCTCCACAATAGAGGGCAGAGAGCATAGAGTGGTGGCATATATCCAGTCTCCAACTTCCACTGCCTTATCCAGGAAATCCAGGTCATGCAAGCCCCTCCTAGATCTTCCTCCAGGGTCCCTCTGCTACTCCAGTTGTCCTTGTAGAGGGCCTCTCCATGGGAGAATGCCAGGGGCAGAGGATCCAGAAGATCTAGATCTGCAAAGAGGAGTGACCAGTGCAGCAAGCCTAAATGGCCACATTTTCTCAAACCTCAGCCCAGTGCTGTTCCTTGACCTTGGTGGCACAGGTGGTGCACCTCCAGGGGCATCAGCTCATGGTTACCTTGCCCTAGGCCCAATCTACTTCAGGGTTGTGCTCCCAGAGCCAGGTGAAGCTAAGGATCATGTCCTGCTTGCCTAGACTGGTGATGGCAAAGACAGCATGCTTGGCATGGTTCTAGTAGTGGAGGATGAGATCTACCATGGAATTGATAGCACCTGCTTCATTGGGCATTCTGTCAATATTGAACACCAGAATGGGCTTGGAAAGCAGCTGCATGGTCAGGCAGTGGCATTTCACAAACTCCAAATCCAGGAACAGCCCCATTGCTCTGCTATCCAGGAGGGTGGTGACTCTGTGCAGGTTTGCTGAGTATCCATGGTCTCAATCTCCATGTCAAGGTGCAAGGAGTTTGCAGATGGGTTTGTGGCTACTACATACTGCTGGGGCAGTCAGCATTCCCAGGTGGGGTGGCATGGACAGAGCCTAACTGGCATCAGGGAGCTCAGCTTGGGGTCTGGACTAGGTGTCTGTACATCTGGAGAGGAGTATTGAGGTTCCTTTGTCTTAAGGTCATTGACATTGAGAGAAGCAATTTCATTTTTTATTGACAAACAAGCAAACCTAGTAGTATCTGGCAATGGAGGCATACATCTCATCTGTTGCTTGACTAAAAATCCTCCTCCAGGCCTGGGAGGGGGGCACAAGTACCACTCTCCTCTGGGGTCAACTCCAGTGCCAGCTTGTCCAGTGAGGGATCTCTGATGGCATCCTTTGTGGCCAACAGTTGCAGGAGGAGCTCCTCCTGTGAGAGATAACATACCTTGGGACCCAATAGACAGTGTTGCATGAAGTGCCCCAGTTTCCTGCATCTCTGGCACAGTAATGGCATGGGGCAGTGCTGTTGGGTGGCATCAATGTCCATGGGGATGCCCAGCAGCAAGGGTTGTGGTGCAGGGATGGCCAGAGCAGGAGTGGGTGCCAGGAGTACAGGAGCAGGGTACTGGAGAGTGGCAGCAGGAGCAGGCCAAGGAGTCAGGTGTGTCTGGCACAGCTCCCATTAAATTTCCATGAGCTGCCACTGATCTCAGGCCACCTTATACCAAGAGGCAATCTGCTTGTCATCTGGACAGCCCTTGGCAAAGTTGTCAATGTGTTCCAGTAATGTGGGATGCAGGCTGTCCTGGAAAGTGAGGCACAGTTGGACACTGTTGGAGTAGGCTGCTTGCTCAACTAATGCCCAAAAGGAATTGATATACTCATCCAGCATCCATTTCCCTTGCCCATACTGCTTCTGGTTATGTAGTGCTAGGGTGGCAGTTTTGGCAGGGTCAATTGGGAAGAACTCTGCTCAGAAGTCCTTTTCAAAGGCAACCCAATCTGTGAAACTTCCAACACCTCTGGAGCATCAAAACACCCACAGCATGTAGGTGGAGGCATGTCCAGCCTTTATGTACAACAGTACCCAAGCTATTTTCAGTGCATTGGAGTCAAAGGCATCTCTGCTGAGGTGAATGTAGGACTGTAGGAAATGCTCTCTGCTGGAGCAATTGCCATTGTATGCATCTGGGAGCATGGGATGGGGGATCTGTGCTCAAGGGTTTACCAGTGCTGCTGAGGAGACTACCAGGGCTGCCAGAGGTGGTTCCACAGCCAGGAGTGGCATGGAGGTAGGGGTCAGGTGCTCTAGTAGTGCCTGAAGGGACTGGGAAATGAGCTCAGTGGTTTGATGAAGAGTGGAGAGTTCAGTCATGTGATAGGTGAGGGAAGATTGGGTCAATTGCACCTGGCTCTCTAGGTGTAGCAAGCAAGTCCAGGCCTTGTCCTGTGTGGCTGGGGCCTCCAAGGGAGTGTCTGGGTTGGCAAGCTGAGACATAGAATTTCACAAGTACTTAAGCCTGGTGAGGAAGCAACAGATAGGGGGCTCAGAGACTTTGTGCAGGCTATCAGGGGCTTCCAGACTGGGATTTGGAGACTTATTCTGCTGTAAGGGTGACCTCCAGGAGCAACAGCTAAATCATGCAGCTAGCAGAGGGGAATACAAAGTATATTAGAACAGTAACTGACAATACAAATAGTAACTCTAACTAATCACCTAGCAGAGGGAAATCCAAAGAGAACAAGTCTAAGGATCCCCACTGCTCTGTGCAACACATCCACAGGCAGCAGATGCATGGGAACAACTGTATAGGCATCCAAAGTTAACCCAAAGTGCTCAATAAGGGATCATGGTAAGTTCCAGGTGTTTCCTGAAAGGGAAAACAACCTCCAGAGATCTTTGGGGATTTGGAGAATGCCCCAGAGTTGTTGAATGAGCCTTGGGGAGTTCAGAATGAGTCAAGGAGAGTTGACTTAGGCTGGGTGTGGAGGTCTGAAATGGAAGTCCCCTGACAAACTTCTTCTACCCCACACATTGAGATGCTGTATGCTAGAGGGGGGGTGATGTTAGGGACTTCCATTTCTGACCTCTGCACCCAACCTATGCTGACTCTTCTTGACCCACTCCCTTTCCCTAAGGCTCATTTGACACCTCCAGAGTGCTCTCCAGATCCCTAGAGATCTCTGAGGGTCATTCTCCTTTTCAGAAAACCCCCAAAACTTGCCATACTTCCTTGCTGAGCACTTTCCTGAGGTTAGGGTTAGCTCCAGTCATCTATACAGTTGTTCCCATGCCTCCACTGCCCACTGATGTGCCACACTGAGCAGCAGGGATCTTTAGACTTGTTCTCTTTGGATTCCCCTCTGCTAGGTGATTAGTTACTATTTGTATCTGTAAGGAAATGTTGGCTGTGGATAGTCATAACCAAGCCCACCACTCATAACCTGACACTCAGGTCAAGAGGCAAGTGGCAAGTGAGCTGGCCAAAGGCATGGTGGGCATCCAATAAGAGGCAAAGGTGGAGGGCAAGGCAGAAGGCAAGGGGCTGCACTGGCCAAGCTTATAGTTATGCTGATGGATAAACCTGGAAGCAATGCTATTGTCTAGACTGGGGATATCCTATCCCCAAGTCTGCCTTTATACTACAAGGCTACTTGATGACTAAGTACCTATGACTACTAAGTTGGAGGCTGCTGACTACAACCTATTGACTAAGCAGAGGCTGATGACTATGAACTACTGACTAATCAGGCCCAGTAGTAGAAGGACCAATGATTGACAAGAATATGCCATGTGCCAAGCATGACATACCCATTAGGCCTGGGAGCCAAAACAGTGAGGGAGTAAGAAGGGGCCAGGCAGTCCAAAGGTCAGCTAGATAGAGGTGCTGATCCTGTTGGACTAAGCTAGGCAAGGGTGGGATGGTCCAGAGACCAGTCCCCTTACAGTATCATCAGTTACCTTTCTAATATACTTTGGATTCCCCTCTGCTAGCTGTGACTTAGCTGCCACTCCCAGAGGTTGCCCTTACACCAAGGTCATGGGAGGAGGTGAAGAACTCAACAGATGGATGGAGATGGGAGTAATCTTATAATCTTATAGAGAGGAGCTCAAGTTTCTGAAAGAGATAGGGGTATGGAAACTCACACCATGTGAGGATGTACCATGCAGACATTGCATCCTCAAGGAGAGACCAGTGTTCTCAATCAAATGTGGCAAGAATGGGAAGATTGTTTGATTCAAAACTAGGCATGTCATACAAGGATTTAAATTGAACCAAGTATATGGTAAGGACTACATGCAAACTACCTCACCAACAGCATGTGTGGAATCCTGGAGGATCTTACTGCACCTAGTGGCAATAATTGGCTGGGAGGCAAATCAGATCAATGTTAAAATGGTCTTCTGAATGGCATCCTACCTGAGGAGACAGTAGACATGGTGCAACTGAAGGGATTTGAGGAAGAGGGGAAAGAGGGCTGGGTATGCCAGCTAATGAAAGGACTTTATGGTATGAAACAGGTGGGCAGGATCTGGAACAAGATGCTGAATGAGCACATGAAGAAGTGGAGATTCACTTGCCTGGTGTGTGAGGCCTGTATCCATTACAGGAAAACTGATAACAGAATAGTCATTGTGGGGGTACATGTTGATGACTTCTTGTCCATCACAAGCACAAAGGCAGTGAACAAGACCTTCAAACAGGAGATGGCAAGCATTTGGACAATAGCAGATTTTGGTATGCCAAGGCATATTCTTGGCATTGCTGTCAATTGGGACTGGGATGCTCACTGGGTACATCTGTCACAGACAGTGTTAGTTGACAAGCTGGTACAACAGTTTGGCCAGTCAGACACTACACCATTGTCTATACCAATGGAACCAGGGACAAAGCTGAGACATGTGGATCTTACCAAATTGTCATGCAAGGAGTGGGACAAGCTTTCTTGCATACCCTATAGGAGGCTTGTAGGACTCCTCTGGTTGGCAGTGTCCACACATCCAGATATACAATATGCTACACCCAGACCCATTGGAATGTGGCGATACAGACACTTCAATACCTCAAAGGCACATGCACCCCTTGGATTGTCCCTGGGAGGCAATCTCCCAGTTACATTATTAGTATTCACTGACTCTGGCTGGGCAAATTGCCTGGACACCAGGAGGAGTGTGGGGGGTTATGCATGGACTCTAGATACTGGCATCATCTCATGGTCGACATGGTAAACAGCGGACAGTTGCTGCATCCTCATGTGAAGCGGAATATATGGCAGCTTTTGAAGCCGCCCAAGAGTGCATCTGGCTGCAATCTCTGATGACAGTGATAGGGTACACACAGGAAGGGGCCACGATACTGCTATGTGATAATAATTCCGCCATCAACCTACCCGAAGACCCAATGCTACATCAACGCGTCACGCACGTTGATATAAAATACCATTTCCTGCGTCGCCTTGAAAGAGATCACATTACGTTACATCAACACAAAGAATAATGTTGCTGACATCTTCACCAAAGCGCTTCCCACCCCGCAGTTCTTAAAGATACAAGCCATCCTCGGGATGCAGGATTCCATGTGAGGAGGAGCGGATTGACGTGGGAGTCATCGGCACTCACGGTGAGGAGGAGTGTTGCGATCCGGTGATCGGAGGCACCGCGAGTGTGACGACATCAGGGGAGCGGCAAAGCCTGGACCTGAGCCAGGGCCAGCACAACAGACAAAAGAACAAAGAGAACGCAACATATATATAGACCTCAGACCCATCCAGCACCCTCAGTCGATTATACGCATAGACTGAGGGGTGAGTTTGTTACCTTACACATATTAGAAATACTTTACTTACATCACACTTAGACTAATTATCTGTGCTACTGATAGGTACAGAATACAGTCGATTATACGCATAGACTGAGGACTAATTATCTGTGCTATTGATAGGGTTAACCTTTCAAAAAAGGCTACTGCTGCTGGTGTTGAGAAGGCCGTTGGCGAGCTGATCATTGCGTGATAATATACAACGGACAGACCTATAAAGCTGTTTCTTTTGCTCGCTAACTCGTGTGTAAATGCGCATTCTATGTCCTTTGCGCTACTCGGGATGAGGTTCGTATATTTCTGTACAAGTAGCTGCAGAATAAGGAGTAACACCAGTAGCAAGTAATCATGGATGGTCCAAGAGTTTGAGTGTGACAAATTGCGTGATATCGTGACATCACTCCTCCCGTTGAATCCAAACTCAAGAAAATGGAGGCTCCTAAGACTGCAAAGTAAACTCATCGTCTCTCGTCTTGTGACCGGTTTCATATCTTGTTCTTCCTTACAGGAAACGCAAAATAACGGATAAAACTATTCCTAATGTCATCCTACAAAACCCCGACTTCGCCCAGGATTCGCGGATGTACCAGGACTTGCTTGAGATGGACAGGAAGTTGGATTGGACGATGATGAGGAAGAAGTCAGAAATTCAGGATGCGCTGACAAGGAATCCGTCGGTGCGTCACCTCATACATCGCTTGTCGAATACGTCACGCCTGATAGTGCAAGTCAGACGACACGGACATTGCGGCTATTTCTTAGCCATACGGTATCTGGGCAGCTTTGGCAGGGAGGAGGTGATATAACTGCCAACTTTGAAACAGGGGATGGTATTCCTGCATGGCAGTTCAAAATCGAGGGACGATTATTGGAGGTACGTTGTGCATGTTCGTATGCGACGCGTGCCAACTCAAGTCGTTACCTGAAGCCATTCAATCAACGGACTCGGGACAAAACTCCGCAGCGCAAATTCTCGACTATGATCAAACGCATGATAATAGAGCTGGACCGTGACCCCTCACTATACCCCGACGGCAACATCGTTGAGGTAATTATACCTCCAGCTTGCTTGAAATTCAAATTCATGCCGTTTTCTAGTGGCCACGAGCCCCAGGTCATCATAATCCTGTTCTGGACGGTTTTACTGTTAAACGGACAGGGGACGCACCGACGAAGTTGAGGGTAATCCTCTATTTGGACCACTACCCCGAACAATTGAAAGTTGTTGGCGAGCTCAGTATGTCTATTTGCGTGGTGCACTTTCTATCACAATATAACACGTGGAAAATCTAGGCAGTATCCTTGGAATTAAGTCTGAAAGCCGAATTGGTGCCATCCAGGCGCTCTGGAATTACATCAAGGTTCATAATCTTCAAGACAAAACTGACCGACGCATGATACGGGCGGATGACAGATTAAGACCAGTGCGTTTTCATCGATGTGACGTATTGTGTCGAGCATTAATAATGACATCCTGTTGCAGATATTTGGAGGAGAACATATCTTCTTCCAACAGCTTCCTGAGCTTGTGAACCGTTTCCTTACTCAACCCGATCCTATCCTTCTACATTACACAATCAACCCCGCTATTCAACCTCCAGAGCGCCCTCAGGCATGGGATGTTGAGATCAAGATGGAGGATCTATCGCTGAAAAATCGGATGGCAGCTATGGTCATACAGACAAAGGAGAGTACACAAACGCTGACGAAAATGGACGATGAAGTATGTAATCATTATTCTGCTCACTGGCTGTAAACTCGTGTCTGATGCGTTGCTCGGAGATTGCACTTCTTGCGCAGTCTTTACATAACTCGCATCTCAAGAAGACGTTCCTAGAGTCTTTTGCGCGAGACCCGGCCAAGTTTATACAGACCTGGCTAGAATCTCAGTCTCGGGATCTGGAGACTGTACTTGGTAGCGGGCCCAGTGAAGGAATGACTGTACGTCAGGAAGAGCTCAAACGGAGTGAATTCTTCCGATTACCCTGGGTTGAGGAGGTAATTGTGGTCTCTGTATAAGGTTTTATGGCTGCTCATTTTTTCATCAGGCCGTTGCCATCCAAGAGGGTATGCGTATGGCGGCCAAGGGAATGCAGTAAGAGTGTTGTATTGTATTATATCGAAGCAGGCCGAGTCATTGTGTTTCTATATTAATTTTATCATCTGTTGCGAAGAAACTCGGCGGATACCAATGAGCATGAGTGAATATATACTTACAGACAATGGGTTGTGCACATGTAAGACCGATTTGGGGACATTATATTGTCCCTTTGTCTTCATTCAGCCACCCTTGGCAATTTCGATCCGATCTCTCAATTGATCACGTCGCATTCCTCCGGAAGGTAAAAGAGAGGAGTTCCTTTTCATGATCAGCGTACTTGCCCTACACTGTTATCCTTGCCCATAATGGCTAGCAAGCAGGTAAGTAGACCTTACACGCGAGAACTACAATGACTGATAGGTTTCTGCCATGGTAGTTGGGAAAGCTTCGCCAGGTTCGTGTCTCGGATACCTTGGGGCTGGACTTGGGCTGATCACACCACTTTTGGTGAGCAGTGGGCCGGAGAGGTCATCTTGTCGCGGGACAAGACGACACTTTCGGAGGAGTTCCAAGAACTCGAGAAAGATATTGAACTGCGGAAGGACGGTGCTATGAAGTTCGCACAAGACATGATTCGCTCAGCTCCATGTGCTAATTTTACCTAGGCTGCTGGCAGCTTCTGGGGCATATCAGTATTCCCTTGCGAGGAAGAAGAAGAATGAAGCATTCGAGGATAGTGAGAAGCTGTTACCGATTGACACGCTAGGCATTGTGATGATTTTACATGGAGAGGAGTTTGGTGACGATTCGGCATTTGGTAAGCATCTCAATGGCATTGTATCTGTACCAAACGATATACTCATTGGTTTTAGGTACATCGCTGGTCAACTTTGGTCGTGCTCATTGCAAGGTCGCTGCGCTTCAGGAAGCGTTTGCCTTGAACTTAAAGGATACCTTCTTAGCCTCTTTGGAACAATACACGACTGGGATCAAAGACTATGAAGCTGAGAGGAAGAAGCTGGAGAGCCGGAGGTCTGTGCTTATTTGAATTGTTGCTCGCGTTTTGTTGACCATGTTGTAGGTTGAGCTATGATGCGGCTGTAACTAAATACGAGAAGCTGAAGAACGGAAAGAAGGAGAAGGAGAAACGGGAAGCTGAAGAGGAGATGGAAAAGGCTCGGGACCGTTAGTATGTCTTTCTCATTTCTCTAATGACGTGTTCCTTTAATCAATCGATTGGTTAACAGTGATGAGACGTCGGAGGAAGTGAAAGCTCAGATGCACGCCATTCAGGACAAGGAGATGGATCAAATGTGTGAACTCACAGACTTCCTTGACCAAGAGATCCACTTCGTCGAGCAGTATTTGAACGTTCTCAATGACGTCAAAAGTGAATGGTATGACGAGTGAGCCTTCCAGTGTCCATCGTTTAAAGGAGATTTTTCAACCAACGTCTTTCAGGTCATCCCTAATGCATGTCCCCCCTCGCCGAACGTCTGCGCCTCCCCATGTATTTCCACACTCACCAGAATCCGAACTCGAACTCTCTCGCAAGCTCTCCAAGAGCCCGAAACCTAGTAGGTCATCATCGAGACCGGCGTCCCGTTCGTCGAGAAAGCGATCAGACAGTGGCGCAACCATTGGGGAGAAGGATGACAAGGAGAAAGACAAGGACAAAGCTTCAAAACGTACAGGTGTTGCGGGCTGGGCATCGAGTGCGATGGATTCTATGACCGGACGAGGCAAGAAAAAAGAGAAATTTTCCCCATTGGAGGTCGCCCAACCCGAGGGAGAAGTCGATGAGGATAGCATGCGCAGCTCACCGTCAAAGAAGTCCAGCACGTTCCATTCTCTTACTCGGAGGTTGTCCAAGTCGAGGGACGCATCCCCTAAATCTCCGCCCAAGATTCTAAAACCTCCATATCTTCTGGAAAAGAAGCTCGTCCGAGCAACACATAGCTTCTCTGGTGGTGTAGACGAATTATCCTTTGCTGCTGGAGAGGAGATCATTGTTCTCAACGAAGTCTTGGACGACTGGTGGATGGGCGAATTGAATGGCAAGAAAGGGTTGTTCCCAACCTCTCACGTCGAGGCGTTTCCGAAACCTGTCATCCCGAGACGCCACAAAACATCTCTCAGAGCAGCCGCTTTATCGACGGTACCCTCTCCCAATGATGGTGCTCCCCAAGAATACGTAGATGACGATTCCATATCATATTCTTCAAACGATTTTGATGATGACCACGACTTCGGAAAGAAACCTCTTTCAGCACACCACACCGCCACTTTCTTCAGCGGTACCTCTGATGCTGCCAGTGTCATCAGCAGTCTCGGTGGTGATGAGGATGGCAAACCTTTCGTGCCCTTCTCTCGAACTGCGGATTTCAACAATGGTTTCGAAGATGATTTCCGGGTGGATAATGTGAGCAAGCCCTCTGCAGAGTTGCCCACCCCGCGCCCCTCTCGTAATGCTTCACCTCCATCACTCCCACGGCGCGCGACTGAGACTGCAATTGGGGGAAACACTACATCAGCGAGGAAGCCACCTCCTCCCCCGCCACCGCGACGGTTGACCACCACTGGGCTTGGGCCTAGTCCTCCGATACCCGAGCGACTATACAAGATGAAAGCTCTCTCTGCTTCGTCCGTTAGTGGCCATGATAGATCGCCATTCGAGAGTGTAACAGAGCTATCGACACTAGATACTTAGGACAGTGGGAGTGGGATCTCAAGCAGAGCCCAGGTGAAGGGGGTAGGAGATAGGGTATTTACTCAATTTCCGGTGACCCACATGAACAGCTCGGTTTCAAATTATGTCTGTATTTAGTATGTAGGCATGTAGTATTTCCTTATATTGTTTTTGTGTTCCACACCATATATATACTACTTAGCACCTAATGATATGATTTGTGCCCCATGAATTTGCCTGAGGAAAACGACCCGCCGCGACTTGAGAAGACCATCACGTGCACCATGGAACCAATCAAATTGCGGATAATTTAAATCTCTCCTATTCAGTTGCCGCCGGACGACGGTTGACGGACTGGTTGTCTTTGACGTTCTCTTCCGCAACTTCTTTTGTCTAAAATGTCTGGAGATAGTCTTAAGAGAAGAAAGATTGCAGTTTTAGGCTCCCGTTCGGTCGGTAAGTGCGCGCATCAAGCTGTTTTGTGGATTCATTTTGACAGACAATCAACACAGGAAAGTCTTCTCTTGTGAAGCAGTTTATAGAAGTCAGTTCACTTAGCTCGGTGGAGATATGTCGCGCTCAATCTCCCTCGCCTTCAATAGAATCATTTTGTGGACGCTTACTATCCAACGATCGAGACTACATCTATCAAGACTGTCACCTACAATGGGGTACAATACGATTGCCATATCATCGATACTGCTGGACAGGTGAGTGAGGTTGAATCTCTTTCTGATTTTACTGCTTATGATGCGAGGGCTAAGGATGAATACTCGCCCGTGAATGCTCAACATGCTATAGGAATTCACGGATATGTCCTGGTTTATTCAATCACCTCCCGCGCCTCTTTCGAGATGATACAAATCGTTTACGATAAGATCATCGACTTTTGCGGTGTCACAGACATTCCTTGCGTCATTGTCGGCTCCAAGAGCGATTTGCATCAAAGGTGGAGTTACCGAGTTCCGTTGGAATTCATCGTGTGCTGATGTTTGCGTTTCCATAGCCGTCAAGTCCAGTTCAATGAGGGCCAGAAACTGGCTGGACAGTTGCACGCCCAATTCCAGGAGACCAGTGCGAAGGAGAATAAGAACGTTGGTAAGTTGAAGTTCGGATCAATATCAAGACGAATTGGTGATTCACTATATCTTAGCCAAAGTGTTTGAAATGTGCCTCGAAGAAATCGAGAAAAGGTCTCTACCCAATCAGAGAGAGCCTGAGGCAAGTCGGTGTGTCGTTATGTAGAACTTTTTCCCTCCTGGTCGTGCTATGTGTTCCTACCTTTTCATTTCTTTCGGTGCTGCTGCCTTAGTCACTTTCATCACGCTATTTTTATTATGCGCCAGATGACCTGTAGAAGCTGGTGGATTGCCTAGACGATCAGCCATAGAATCATTCCGCACTTCTTGACGCAAACCATTGTAGACTTTAGTTATGTACTGATATCGCCAGATATGTCTTTCATACCTTTGAGTACCTATTTAAATCGAACCGTTGACCGTGCCATCTGAAGATTAGGTCGCGTAATGTCTCAAGCCAATCTATGTCGTGTGGTTTTCATATCTTCCAATTTGTCCTTCATACTGCGCGTTCATCGACTGCATTTATTTTGGTAGCTTCAAGGCAAGCCTTCCAGGTAGTCACTGCCGCATTTCTCTCCCTGTTCGAAATCATGATTAGTAGCAAGTGTACTCAAACATCGTTCTACCTTGATGTCAAGGACTTCGCACTCGAGACACCATATCATTTCTAACATCCAAACTTGGCGCACTTTTAATCGTTCTCCTTCATTAACCATAAGCTCCTTTGACTCCTTGACCCCCTTTCTCCTGTATCATCACGAATATAACGAGCGGACGCCGGTTTTTTTTCAATAAATTTGACGGAGTCATGTCTCTGTTAATCATAGCCGAAGAAGAGAGGTTGAGCTCAAATGTCTTTTGACCAAAAGAATTTTATGCTCATACCTTCTTCGCAATTCGTTGACCGTCTCCAAATAATATCATTAGACAGCATAACTGCTGTGGCGTCCTTTGTGCAGATGCCTATATACGAAGTATACAGGAATCGGTGGTGTGTACAAGTAAGTACTCCTCTTCCAAACTCATTATGAATTCAAAAGATATCCGAGTCCCTATCTATGTTGTTCCTGCACCAATATGGCCATAAATGTTATTATTTCAACTGTTAGTCTTCAGTGTTATTATTTCAACTGTTAGTCTTCAGTCTACCAACGATGTTCTTCAAGCACTCTTTACATGAAAACCAAGGCGTTATCGACACCTTCTGGTCTTCCAAGGGTTATAGATTATTAGGGAGTTAAGCCTTCCAAAGTTTGTTTTTTCGAGTAATGATAAGGGATTCATTTGTATCTACTCAAGAATGCCGGAGGACAACGTGGACATGTGTTTACTGCAGTCGAGCCTTTACAATGGTAGCTCCCACGATGCCCCGCTTATCACCTACCTCGACAGCCTCAGATGATGACGTCACATGAGAGATGTTCGCCACAATAACCTAACAACAATATATATCGTACTTGTGTAACGAGAAAAAAACACAACCATAACTTGATCTATCGACATACCAGCACATGAAGTATGGAAAATATGTCATGAAACTGTGATACGTATGGGCTGGTTGCCATCTAGATATCATCGCCCCGACTTCTGGCTTCCGCAAGACTCAACTCCAACACGAATCTCAGCTCTTCATCCAATTCTTCATCCGTTACGTTGCCGTCAATCGACTGATCCAGCCTCACAGACGACGATGGCAGCATTGAAGGCGAACTCTGCGTCGGAATCGTAGGAGAGTGCCGCAAAGGGGTAGACCAGGCCGACATTGCCGAGCGTCCAGATCGCGGGCTTCTAGGAAAAGACTCCTGGCTTGAGCACCCGCTGACGCTGCCCTGACTTCCGTTACTGCTTGTCCGCGAGATACTTGATTGGCTCACGGTCCATGCACGATCTGTAAATAGAGTGGGAGGGCTCGCACTAGCAGTCGTGGGAGGGGAATGTGTATCGCCCGAAGCTGGCGGGGAGTGGGACGGGGATGAGCCATGAGAGGTGTCGCCATGATCGGCCTGAATTGATTCTGGACGATACGGCGGGGAGACGTGAATCTCCTCGTTTGACAGGGAGCGCACTATGAGACGGCCGTTCTTAGGGGTATTCATACCTGAATTCAAGTAGGAGTGAGGGAGTGACGCGCTGGGGCTTGCGATAATATAGCTTGGACTCGAGGAGACATCGTCACAGTCGGAGTTCTCGAAGATACCTTCTTCGATACTGGGACTTGCGTCATTTGAGCGCTGCTGCGCTTCGTCACGGCTAATCATTAGGATGTATTCCAGTGCTTCAGCCTCGTTTAAACCTAAGCTCTCCAATTGTGCGAGGTGCTCCCGTACTCTGCCATGAGTTTTTCGTGTTATTTCAGACTCCTCCTTTAGCAAATTCTTCGATTCTGCGATTGTTTGATGCATTTCTACTTGATCTGCACGAAGGAAGGTCAGCCACATCAAGGTTGCTATCATAAAAGATACTCCACTCACGCAAATATTTCGCTGCCCCACTCTTGTCCTTCCTTTTCTTGCCAGCTGAACCCGGGGCATGTCTTCCTCTGACACCACCACGACTATGTTTAGGGACAGGACCAGCCATCCACGCCAGCACCCTATCTCCCACGCTGGCCAAAAGAACTGATTTCTCCGGACCAATCAGAATCTGGCTTACGGGCTTAATCTCCCCTTGATTATTACCATTCCCACGGATACGGGGGAAAGGGGAGGCGAAGGAACGCATATACTCAAAGGTGAGTCCATCCCAGATATACGTTGTCCCGCGGTCAGAGCCTGTGATCAATGTGATGCCGTTCCATGCGAGAGCCGTAACAGCTGCACCATCCTCATGAGCCTCAAATTTGCGGACGCACTGGATGGGGGTGGCGCTCGTTGGCGATTCCCAGGCGTAGACGCTGACATAGCCCATGCGGTCGCCTGTGAGGATGAAGCTGGGCTCAGTAGAGTTAGAGAAGAAGGGGACGATGTAAGACAGGGAGCCAAAGGCTGCGTCGCCGAACGTGGTCGTTTCAATAGTGCCAGACTGGGTAATGCTGAGGCGGTAGAAATAAGGGTCGTCCTCGAAAGCAGTCAGGATTGTGGGGATGCAAGATCGATTGTCGATGCAAAGAATTGCTGCAGTGCGAACCATGCTAAAAACCGAATCTTGCGTCGGTTGAGCAGCCTGAACAGGACAAGGAATTCGAGTTTCGGTTACTGCAGCGGAAGAAAATCCTCCATTGAAATGAAAACCTGTCCATACGACGATTTCTCCGCTTGTCATGACAGCGGTTACTAAACCTCTTACAACTGATACAGCAACTTTGCAGCAAGCATCTAGCACCAATGCCACGGTTTTGCGTTCAGACGTCCACAAGCATCGTACAGTCTTCGCATCCCAAAGCTTGACAGCGCCATCTGCTCCACCAGTGGCGACAACTGTAGACGGATCATCCCAAGCGGCATCGACCACCGCACCGATGTGTTCCTCATTAACTTTGCATCGTACGAACTCAGACACAGGTCGCTTCGCAGCATCAATTGCTCGTGGAGCAGTCAGGATCCCGACTTCTCCATGTCGGAAACCCCAAAATATCTTGGCAGTCCCTCCATCGGATGTGATCCTACAGATAGAAACATCAGGGGTGAACTCAGCATTAGGGTTGCCTACGCCTAAGCCAAGGCGAAGACCGGAGGCGTCAAGGTATCCCGAGAGTATTTTGCCGTTGAGTGGGAGGGATCGGGAGACAATACCGTACTGGATGGAGGACGCGAGAAGACCGGTGTTGGGCATCATGTGGATGTTAGATATCTCAGAATGAACTGGAGTATGTGCGATGGTTGGATTGCGAGACCTTTCCCAGCGTCTGAGTCCTCATCAGTATCGATGCCGGGGAAAAGTTACTGCAACGGACCTTTTGAGCTTGTAACGGACGATGAACTCATTTCTCCAAGAGCCTTCGAACCGCCTCAGCATGAGGCTCTTGACATCGTCGTGAATTTCGCTTTCAGGGCCTATACCCAAAAACTGGCAGACGAATGCCCTGTGCCAAGTGTTGTCACTTTTTACGTGCAATGTAAGTCGACTGTGGACCTTGGCGAGCGAGAACAAGGATGGAGGGTCGAGATAAGCGGTGATCCCTGTAAGAGTCTCTGAGGGAACACCGAGGAGAATGCGACTGTCTGATAATCCATGATGGTAAGCTTGGTTCTGGTTGAATTTGGTAGACTTTATATATGGAGATCCGTTGGATGGGATACCTGTAGAACTATGGAGCATAAAATTGTAGAGGAGGAAGCTGAGAGGGAGTTCTACGTGCAGACTCTGGGGCGATGTCTGCGGTCGTGGTCACGATTATAATCAAAGCAAAGGCCTTCAGGCAAATTCGGAAGGTATTGGCAGATTCCCACGTGCACATGCAGTCATTCCCACGTTCACATCCAGTCATTCCCACGTGCACATCCAGTCATTCCCACGTGCACATTCAGTTAATTCCATGTGCACATCCAGGGCTATCTCAAGGCTATCTTGAACAACTATCACTGGGTGCAGGTACGATGTTCTTTGGCAAATGTAAAAACATGGCAACAGTAATCCAATCGATTTCGAAAATTTTCTCTGAGTGTTTCCATTGAAACCATAGAAAAAATATTGTCACCTGACCTAGAATGGTATTTCAATGGTATTTGCAATCCAATTCACACCTGCATGTCCTACTTAATGCCTCTAATTAGAAGTGGAGGAGGGTCACCTACCCCTCTAACTAGATTGAACTACATTAGTTGCTCATCATACTATCAATACCTGGATTTTTCATGAAGGACTCCAAGAAAATTCTGATCAGCTTTGTGGGATACTTCAGCAGCACTGTCATCAACATTGACAGGTCATCTGTCAATGTCATTTGGTGCTGTTGTCGGTGTTGTCAACACTGCCCCCATCATCAGACAGTGCTGACTACCCTCTGCTCATCCTTGGCAATGATGGGCAAGTAGAGTATGAAGCATAAAAGCTGAAGGTAACATGATATGGCTTAATTTCCTTGAAGGTGAATCATGCCAACAATAACCAAGGGACCTTGTCAACAGATCCAAATGGTCTACAGGCACAGTTGAAGACCCAGGATGTTTAATGGCTTCTTCAATGATTAGAAACTAAAGTGGTTGTACAGATGCAGAACTAGCAAGCTGATTGCTGGAAGAACTACAACAACACAGCCCATTAATGATATGATGACATAACAGCTCATAATTGAAGTCAACAGAATCAGTACGAATCAGACTGTGAAAAGCCAGTGCTTCTGACAAAAGTTCACATTGGAAAAAAGACAATGTGCTTCTCATACCATCAAGGGGAAAAACATTGCATAATAAATTAGATATTAGAGAGTATTTGCAACAGAGTTTTGGACAATTTAAAGTCTCAACAACAATTAGCTAAGTGCAAATTCTTGGCATGATTGTCATGATCCTGATGCTTCGAGACATTGTCATGCTGTGTCCCACTGACTACTGAACGGTAATTGCCTTGAGATGGCCAACCACATATCATGATTGCTTGCTGCAAGTCTTTCTCTTCTATGCCTTGATATTTCCCCAGCCCTCATATGACTGTCTTTTCAAGCTATCCTTCAGATTGGAACACAGATATCACTTGAAGCAATGACAGAGTTCCAAGCCTTGACTGTCATGTAACCTGGCAAGGTAGAGACCAAGTAAGCTATGTCAATCAACTGTTAAAATTGTACCTAATTCCAATTGGTGCTAGCCAAGTTCCACTGAATACCTCCTAGCAAATACTTTCTACTCAAGGGAACTTGAAGGTAGACAAAGATGAAAAATCAGAGCAGGTTTTTAAAACACATTTAAGAATCAATTTCAACATGAGTGCCAACATATGTCAAGGGTTCTGGGAAATTGTTAGCAAACATTATCAGATGAGAAAAAGTTGACATACTCAACAACACAAAATTCTGAAGATTGAAAGACAAGAATGAGGGAGGCGCAGATCCTGAAGAGATTATATATTCCCTGTATACAGCATACCAATCAAGACATAGTGTACAATGGCAACTGTTGCCAACAATGAAAAATATAAGAGTGTAAAACACATACCCTGATATAGCAGTGAAAAGGAATCCCCGATGTTGGATGCTGAATGAGTGCAAGAGAAGATATCAAAACCAAATGGATAGAACTTCGGATACACAAAGGGCCAAATTTGGCTTGAAGCACATACCAAGCAATAGAGATCAACATGGTTTGAGAATAAAGAAAAAAGTTTCACAATAGTCAGCATTCTATAATGGTAGAAAGGGGTGAATGTAAAAAGGGGAAATTAAGGTGACACTGACACCAAGTGAGACACAAGAACACTGACTCAGCTCACCAGATACAATAACCAGGAAAGATAAATATTGAGGTAAAATACATTCTGCAATAATGAAGAATTGAGAATACCATTGCAAATGTACTCACGACTTTTGCATTCCTACCAGAGCACTAAAAACCCAACGAAAAAGAAGTGTGATCACGTGAAACACGTGACGCAAGCCTGGACGCAGGACCCACTACAAAGTAGCGGGAATGGTCAAAATAGAATCACATCTTAATCACATTTGTCGCTGCCCGCCTACTTTCATCTGCTCGCTATGTCCTCTTCTCCGTTACATAGTTCAAAGCCATTGAGTATGCGCGCCCGTCCATTGACTGTCCACTGCGCAACCACATCACCCGTACGGCGATGAAGTGTCCAGATTCGTTTTATAGTTCGAATGCTGACACCGATCTTCTTGTATGATATTTCTTGACAACTGCAAGATTGTTCTATCGACAGATGCCGTCTCATGATGGAAGATAAGGCTAAGCCAACAAAAAATGTTCATGTTACTAAGGAATGATTGATTAATCACTCATGTCCGGCGTGGTCAGGGGTAGATATAACTCTCCAACAGTTTT
>JAGGAV010000262.1:0-20345 GCA_017657295.1 Termitomyces sp. DKA64
TGAGTGACTATACTTAACTTACAACTACCATTACTGACCACATTATGACAGTATCATACTAATATTGTATTGTATAGGTACAGTTCTTAATACAGTCATATATACAAGACTGAGGTATTATACTGATATTGTATTGTATGGATACATGCAATAAAGTCCAAACTCTAACATTGGCAAGATTAGGCTTCAGTTTTGTGCAATGCAAAACATTCCATTGTGATGCTGCCTCATCAGGCATACTGAAAATTACTGAGATGAGGATGATTGGGGCAACAATGCATTTTGTTGTGCTATCACACATGTAATAAGTTGATACATAAATTTACATTGTAAACCTATCATACACTTCAATTAAAGGATACAGATTGCCTTGAATGCTCAGAATTTTGTTGCCAATATCTCAAAAATTCCATTTGGTTGCCTCAAATCAGCAATATTACAGGCCAAGGTTGCCTCATCAGAGGCATCAAATCTGCAAAGTTGGTACTTAGATTTGGCCAAAATTTACTCTTAAATCTGCTAATACACAGACAAGGTTTCTTGGGAGCTTCCCAAGGCCTCTTATTATTGATAGTCTCAACTGAATGACTTATTATGGGACTGAGCTTATCAACTTGTTATGAAATGTCTTTGTAATTTACATTGAATAGACTCCATTTACATGTGTTCTTGATAATTTATCTAGATCTCAGACATACCATGCCCCACAATGGCCCATGATAGCATGTTTTTATTTGTTGGTTGCTTTCCCAGTCATAATAGTCCTACTGTCATTGTAGGTGAGATAAATCTAGAGTACACCCTTGTGAACTTCTCAATTGCTAAAGCTCCCAATTCATACCACATGGCCACTTTTCTGTCAGCATCTGCTTGGAGACCCTTTTTCCAGGCTGATGACCCCTGCTTTGACCAGATCTTGGCCTGCTTTAGAAAGTAGCAAACTGTCCACTCTATTTCACTAGTGACAAACTCACATTCTTCCATCCATTTATTCTATTGAGCTCTGGCACAGAGATAGTGGACCCAATTGACTAAACAATATTGTAACAGTTCAATGGATTTTTGACCAGATTGAGTGGCAGATGAAATTTGAACAGATCATTCAATGGACAAATGGATTAAGGGATGTGAGAAGGGAGATGGATTCTTAACAAATGACTCACATTCACAAACAGCTTCAGAGTCATTGTCTGTGTTCACATTTAATTGCCATATCCATGAAAGTTTGATTCTTGATGCTCCTAGAATATTTGGATCATATATAGCCATGCTTGCAGCCAGATCAGCCTTCTGTAGAACTCAATACTTTTTTATAAGTAGAGTGTCTAGCTCTAAGTGCATAAGAGCACTGCAGCATTTTCCATAAGCTCAGGCTTTGATGGCAATTGAGTTTTGAGTCTTCAGTATTGATGCCCTAGCCTTTGTTTTGACCCCCTTGCTTGCAGCAACTCAAACAACATGGGAATACATGTATGACTTTTCCACAATGAGTTCCTAAAGAGGTTGTAGATGCCTTTCAATTTGAAGTAAGTGCAATTCTTGTTTGATATTTGACACATAGGAATCACAGCTAATCATAGATGGGAAGGAAATTTCAATTTCTGGTGCAGTCAGATCTATTTCTGATGGCAGATCCATCTCTACTACTGGTGAGTCCATTGCTAATCCTTCATCTGCAAGTTCATTGTCAAATGCACTGGCAATCTCATCAGCTTTGAGGGGTACAGTCCTTCATGCACTGGCAATGTAGCCACTCCTAGCCTGAGAAGTGACCAAGAGATTTAGTTGGACTCTTAATAACTCTCTAGCTGCTTCAACTTTTTGTCACTCATCTTGCCCTGCTTGTTGATTCATACAACAGACCTGGTCTTGCAATGCAATTCTGAAATACCAATCAACTGTATATGGAGGCATATCTGTTATGCAACTTCAACTCACTGCTGCTCCTCAAGGTCCAGTACAAGTTGTAACCAAAACAAATGGGTATCTGCCATTCAATTATCCATCATGATGCTGTTGTTAATTGTTGTTAATCTTTCACACTGGCCTATAGCAACAGTATGAGCCTTGAGGATATCCATTGCTTTCCTGTCTCATTCCCTAAGCTTTTCCACAGTGGTGATTCCAATCTTCCATGTTGATAGTAGTTTGCTTGATATTTCCATGGACTGTTCACCAAAATATTGCACAGTGGCCTCTCTCATCTTGATGGCCATCTGGTACTTACAGCATAAGAACAGGACCATATCAAGTAACTTCTTCCAATTGGAGTCAGACATGTGATCATCAAGGATTTTTGCCCAATGAGTGAGGGTAGCAGTATGTGCCATCTGCAAAACTTCATTGAGTGTAGACCAAAGACTCTTAATGATCTCCCCTGCAAGATGGCCAGCTCCTGGGATGAAGCATGGGACAAAGCAGAAGAAGCAGTCTTCTTTATGCCCATGGATGTAAAGAAGGCCAATGGCATAGTTAACCAGGAGATTGTCTGGGAGAACTTCCCCAGCTTCTGCCAATCATTCAAAGAAATTGATGCACCACTGGCATGCTATATTGTATACTAGCAAGAGACACCAAATCCATCCCATATTTGTTGTTTTCATTGCATGCATGATTGAAAAGTCTGCATAGACTTGGCCTTCACCATGGATTAAGTTTGTCATGCTCTTGGGAGCAAAGTAGCTGTACTATGTGCATGCTGTTGCAATGATCCCAGTGATATTGCACAATTTGTTCATCACCAGGGCCTTTTCAATGGCCTTGAAAGTATTTTCACATGGTGATCCCTGGTGGATAGAACAATGGACAGAACAAACAGATGGATGGATTGAAGGATGGTAGACATTGAGCAGACACAAGAAAGAACAACAGAAAGAACACACCATTGGCTTATCCTTTGCATGTTTGAGATAGTCATCAAGTTCATCCCTCCTGGGCATTATTCCACCTCCCTCAAAATGCCATATGTTGCAGGTGGGATTACAATGATGGACATGATCTGCCTTGAAGTTTCTGTCCATCATTAACAAATGATTGAACTTCCACTGAGCTAGATCTTCCCAGTTCTATGGAAGATTTACTCCTGGTTGAGGGCAAGTCAGACAGAATATTGCAAGTTCACTGCAGTCTGGTGCAATTAGTTGTTGTCTCATAGTATCCATAGTGTCCAAAACCTGCCCACTTCAATTTTTTCAGCCACTGCCACAAGTGAGAAAGTTGCCTTAGTTCATGATAGAGGTTATCCACTTCACCTGAAGAAGCAATTAGGGAAGTGATTCTTGCAATTTTCTGCCAATACTGGTAGGTGGAGGCTTTGCACTCTAAATTTGTCAGGCAAAAATCATCCAGGACAGCAGTTGTGAAATATGTATGGGTTCAATCAAATGTGCCAGGTATCAGTTGTGAGTGAATAATGTCCTCTACCCATACACCCATTCCAGAACATTTGCATGCAATGATACTGATATAGTGCACTCCAGTCATGTGTACAATTTGTCCAATTGGATTTCCAAAGCAATCAGTTCTATCAATGTGGCACCCATATGTGGGAGATGGATTGAGACCAGCAGCAGCTGCAGAGGGAGGAAGTCTATCAACATGGACAGTACAATTCTGTCATGTCCTGTCCAATGTGATATCTTCTGATGGCACTTCTTTCAGAAGCACTTCTTCAGCCTCTCCTTCATCATCATCCTCTAGTTCTCATTGCTCCTTCTCTCATATGCTTGCTTCAAAGTGGGCATCCCAAAGTTGAGTCAAGATCTGCTCATAAGACATATTCATATCCTCAGGCACAAATGATGAGTCTGTCAGATTGGAGAATGGATCTGCTGTTGGTTGTGAATAAGTTTCAGAAATGATTGGCAAATCTGAATTGAGCAGATCCACCAGATTCAATGAGGGATCTGTTGGTGGAAATATATTTATCAGAGCATGAGTCTACTGACAGATGCTGCATACTGGTTTGAGATGCAGTGTTCGCAGCTGTGGAAATTTCTATGGCAACATCTATAGGTTCATTATCAGGTGTTCCACTGGGTTCAGTGCCCTGCATGTATCTATTGACTAGTCTCTAGCCATACAATAGCATTGAAAGCATGGACTACAGGAAGTTTTGCTCTTGAGCATAATTTGTTTGTTTGTAGTCCTCAAGAACATTGACCCTTGTCATGCCTCCACAACAGTTTGCATGAGATGAATGATGGGGAACATAGAAATAGCCCCCAGCATTGGACATGTGCATGGTTTGGAAATACTTGCCATTCCATATTTCAGGTCAGTGAAGGGGGCTGAACTGGTGTGCTCTGTGTAGACACCTACAACAGAAGATCCTTGACCCAACACAATCATGACACTGCCATTGTGCAAGGTGTTTGTCAGGACATCCATGACAATAGCTGATCTCATCAATAGATTCATGACTGAGTAAACCATTGAGTAACTGTGGAACATAGTTGATGAACTCATCAAGATAGTCTGCCTGTGTCTATGTAGGGACTCAAATAATTGTCACACATCATCAACAGCAAAGTTCACCTTGCTGTGCTTCATGGGGGTGGTAAATTCATGCTCTATTAGAATATCTCCACAATCTCTATGGTCATCCTGATGTTGTACTGATATATCAGCAGTTGCTATGGGATTTGGACCAACTGGCACTTGTTCTGTCACAAGTTAGGGATTGAGGTCCCTTTGTCTGACAACTGTTGCTTTCAGTTGCCTGCACTTGTTGAGAGAATTCAGGTTCATGATGAAGCTTGTGGGTACAATTATGTTAATACAGCAAGGCCAAGCAGTTGGTGCCTCAGTTCTGGTTAGGCATGCAGTAGCCATGTGTAAACAGATGATCATCAATATCAACAATAGTCACCAATGAACAACAATCCTTACACTGATCCAGTCAATAGTAGATGTAACCCAATACTGGATGATTGATAAACATTATTACCTAAAGTCACACTATATTCTATATGTATGTACATATAGCTTTTGATGGATGTTGACATATAAATCATAAGGCACAGTTGCAGACAACCAAACAAGACTCAGGACATTAAAAAATGTTGAAAAACAGACCTCCAGAAAATTTCCTACAAGGTTTTTAGGTGGCCAAATTTTCAAACAAAAATTGACTAAAACTGAGGGTTCATAAAGATATCATCAGCTAAAGCTGCATGTGCAGATGATTGATCAAAGATAAGTAATGCCTGGAAACCTGTATGTGCTTTCTCAAAGACTGGAATGGCCTGGGTTTTGACCTGCTCAACAAGTTGGTTGCAATCCCAGTATAGATCATCATTAGTATCTGAATAGATCACTTTTTGAGCTTCTTGGATGATGGTCCCATCTGTATCTCTGACCTGCTTATATAGGCCATTGCAAGTGCAGCATGACTGAGATCTATCTGGTCATAAATAGTGCTGTATCCTAAGGGGTTAATAAGGGCAACTTTGATTATTATTGAAGCTTAACCCTTAGTAACAGCCCTTAATTACAGCTTAATGTCAAGAGCATAATAAGAAGTTGAGTCACATTCTACTCTTCAAATCATCACCTGATCTCCTGAGCTCATCATCATCTGGGATCCTATCCTCATCAGCCTCCTCATTGGCCAATAATTCCATCAACCATGCCTCTTTGGTATGTACCATTCTCTGATACATTTTACAAACTTGCTGATCAATAGCTGCCTCTTTTCTTCCTGAGAAGAGAAGATCCAATGAGCATGATAACCATTTTGGACTCTGTCACCCATATAGCCCATTCCATGAGGTCTTTGCCATTACTATCTTCTGATTGCTTTGTTCCACCTACTGAGCCATCTCCCTCCACTATCCTCCTTATGACTTCACCAATACTTGAGCTATTACTGGTGCTTAATGATCCTCACCCATCCCATCATCATCACAATCTAATAAATCTGTATTTTTGGAAATGGCAAGATCTGTTACTCCAATATCATCATGATTATGGTGCTGATTCCACTCATTAGCAAGGCCAGCTTTGTGATGTTATGCCTGAATATCAGCCCCAACCTGGAAACATAACAATTGAGTTTTACAAACCATTGTATATTAGTTCTGACTGACCTTTGCCATCTTCTCAAGCTTCAGCAGTGTTAACCAGTTTCTAAGGGAGGTCTTTTTGATTTTCAGATCAGATAAATTTTACTCAAGCTCCACTTGATATACTGAGAAGCAGGATAGCAAAGTCTGCAAGCTCAGCAACAGATGGGGTATCAAGGAATGCAGTCCACATGGCAATTGGATTATCACCCTATGATATGTGAGTATAGTTCAACTGTTCAATGATTTGATTGAAGGCATTGATGAGGAGAGAATTGAAAAAGTCAATTTTGTGGGATTGCTATCTACAAGGGTACAGGCCATTATGAGAGATCTAGACTGCAAGTAATTAAATATAATTAATTAAGCTAATTATTTATTATATAATATAATTGTCAGTACTGCTGGCACTGGAATTTATTTCCATTGGAACATTTGAAAAAGAAACATGTTATACTATTTATAAAAGGGGTATTTTCTATGAAAAAAGGCTCTGGACAATGAAAATAGTTTTTTTCATAATAAAATTTGGTAAAAATAAATGAAATAACATGTTTCTTTTGTGGTATTTCCACAGGAAACATTATTGGCTGACAGCAGTGCATTACCAAGGATAAAATTTCTTGGTAAATACAACTTTGATGATATATAGATCTATTCTATGGCATATAGTGCAATACTGGCAGTCCTTAAACAACATTGGAAAAAATCTATTGCTGAATTACAAGCAATTTCCTTAACTGAAGAGAATTGACAAAGGATTATGAGAGGGTCAAAAAGCAGACATGCATGGAAGTTGATAATTGAGTATAACAAGCTATAAAAAGACCATCAAACAGAAACAGTTGCAGGTAGTTTAATAGAACACAAATAGTGAAGCAATACTGATATAACAGAGTCAAACTTGAACTTGAAAGGCTGATGTGAATAACATGAACATCAGTGTGCCAGTGTCTGTTGATATATACTAAATGAAAGACAGATTCTACAGTTGATTATATAACACATTAGTGCACTGACACTCTACATCTTCAGCATGTTCAGTAACAATGACCAAGCTAGAGACACCTAATAATAGTAATACAGAAGAGTTGATAGTGGTAGATGAGATACCAACTAATAATGGTCTTGCTTCAATGAAAAAAAAGCAATGTCAAGGGATCAACATGAAGCTGACAAAGGTTTTACAGAGAGGGTTTTACCAAGAGATGTGGAATTGATTAATTATGGACATAGTTGATATGTCATACCTCCCCAAGTAAGAACACTGTTATTGTATATGTGGCTGCATGGCAAAGCCAGCATCTGGTGTTTGGCACTTCACAGCATTCACAAAAATTACCCTGAGTGACCTGAGCCCTGTCAGATTTGCATCTGCAACAACCTTGCAACCACCCTTTATTAACCATGTCCTTGGACATGCCTTTCACTACAATTAGCCTATAAGCATGGCCTGCTAACACTGTACATAGTGTACCATCTCAGGCCCAATCTCTTGGAAGTACAATCTCAAGTGTCATTTGCAAAAACACCATCCATCCTGGGAGTCAATTCTAGGTGCAAAGGATGCTGACAATTTTTTGGCTAAGATAACTATTACTCCAGAGAAAAAATCAGAACTTGGCATTCCAGAGGAGTTTATTGGTCATCCTCTTGATACAGAAAGTATATACAAGGCATGACAAGCACTTCTTTGCCACAGATCCATGATGCTCATGGAGACTCTCCTCATAGACCTTGATGATTACCACAGTATCCAGACCCTTAATCTATACCTATCTCCTTCCCAGTTCCACAAACATCACAACATTTGTACTGCAATGATTCCATTGATATCTGATAATACATATATATATTGTTGCCTACTCTAAACATACATTTAACACTGTTGTCAAAGTTGTTGGACTGTCACTATGAGGTTAAGCCAAATCCTGCTGTCAACCTGCTGCTTTGGATGCCATGGTGTTGCTATGATGTGTCTCTAGTGTGAAAGCCAAATGAAGCCAAAGTAAATGAGGAGCCAATAAGAATGCTAGAAATAAGGTCACATGGCTCAATTTTTTGTCTCCTCTGAGGGTCAGAGTGGACAAACTTGATGACCTACTAGGCATTGAACTTCTAAAAATGGTCATTCTATATTATCCATCCATATTAGGCCTTAATCAAGCCTTGAAATCATGTTCTTGGTGATTCTAAGGCTTGGGCTTGATATATTATAAAGGCTTAAACCTTTTCAACCCCTAAAACTTACATGCTCATATGGGCCATTGTGGGGCATGGCATGTCCAAGATCTAGCTCTCCAAGACAGCTGTCATGCAGAGAGCCAAGCTTTATATTGAAATGTAACAAGATAATAAATCAAATGTAGGTTAATTATCTCTCCAACTTCCTCATGAGTCATCCTTTTCTCATCATACCTCCTTGCACATGTGACCAGAACATCAATATATCCAATGGACAATTTAGTATTGGAAGCATGTATAGACATGACTATATTCTAGACATCTGGCAGCATTTCTGTACAGTGAATTCACATCAGTGCACATGTTAATATATGGAATGGCATCTGTGCAGATGAAGATCATAATTTCACATATTGTGTGTCCTAGACATGATTATAAAAATACAAGGACATGATCAGAAAAATATGAAAACTCAATCAATCAATGGCTGAGGACACAACCAAGAAGGAAGTGCTCAGTGATGGCAATATCCAATCATGTGGCAACAAAAATTGCACATAGATCAAAGCATGAGGTGATGCAAAAAACCTTGTCAACATTTGTAGACCTCCAAATTTATTTATGTGGTGTCTGACATAATCAGTGTAAGCAAACCCAAACACTGGATGAAGTCTTAAGTTCCAAGATCTACAATAGATCAAGGCCTTTCTACTCAAATCATTTCCTCAAAAGCATTTATTTTTTTATATTTCACCTTATGCCAGTGACTTTTCTATTGTTTCCATTGTTGTTCTTTCCTATCTGCTTGTTATATGAAATGTGCTGTCCTCATAATCATGTATGAGTTATGTCCTGTGCCTTTGGCATAGATCTACCATGTTGGGAGCTTTGCCCTAACTGAGACCCAGCTCCAACTTCACTGCACTCAGTTAGGGCTTTGTTTTCAAAACTCAATGTTGAGTCTTTTGTGCTCAGTTAGGGCTTTATTACAAAAACTCAATGCTTAGCCCCAGCCCCAACTTTGCTGTGCTCAGGGCCTTGATGTCAAAACTCAATGCTCAGTCTTCCTATATTTTATTGAAATTTCACTTGAATTGGTCTTTTTTCATGCCTGCAAACTTTCCAGCATCTTTTGCACATGATCAAAATGATAGTATATGTCTATCAAATACTTTGAAATGTGAAGAAAGGCCCTCCAGATCAAGATTTGCAAGTAATAATTATCTTACCTTATTAATGATTTTCTTCAATGTGCTCATACTCTAACACTTGGGAATTGCCTTTTTTTCACACCTGTAGACTTTCTGACACCTTGCACAGATGATGTAAAAACATGGGATATACTGATCAAACTTGACTACTCATAGCAAAGATAATCAATCATCTTACCTTATATTTTGTCACAGATTCTCCTAAACCAGTCTTTTCTCCACTTACAGACTCTCTTGAACCCTGCACACATGATCAAAAAGATGACATATACTGTTAAATACTTTCAAATGTGTAAAAAGAGCCTCTAGATGAAGTTATCTGCAAATATTCAATTATCTTGTCTTATCAATGATTGCCTTAATTCAGTCTTTTCCTTATTCTATCTATCACTTCAAAAACCACATAAAATGATATGTAAATTGAAAAAAAGAAGCTCTGATCTTGAATATTTCTATCTTATTTCCTTATCATTCAGATAACATCTTCTTCTCCTATTATATCAGCCTGAGTCAATTTCTGTCTCACACTCACTGGTAATGAGTTATGCCCTGTGCTGAAGGCACAGGTCTACTACATTGGGGGTGAAGCCCCCAAATCACTGACTGAGACCCAGCCCCAACTTTGCTGCTCTCAGTGAGGGCTTTGTATTCAAAACTCAATGCTGAATCCTAGCTCTAACTGCTGAGCTCATTTAAATTGACTATGAAAATCACCCTCCAGATCAAGATTTGCAAGTAAACAATTCTTTTATCTTATCAATGATTTTCTTTAATCAGCTATGCTCATACTCCAACACTTGAAAATTCCCTTTCTTCTACACATACTATGAGGACCTTGCAGGGAGGTTCACAGATAGAGGCCCTCCAACTTCTTGATATACATGACTATGCCATTTGTTAGAAACTAGCAGAGGAATGCAAATTCTCACCATTTTTTTTCTATAGCTTTAGTCTCTTTATGTATTGGCTTCAAACTTTCAAGACAACCTCAATTTACATATTACCTAGAGTTTCACATTTAGCTACAAGCAGACAACAATCTATTCTGGTTTCTATCTGCTTAAATTCTGTAAGTTTATGGACCTGTATAGATAGCCATCTCAATACTGGTTCTGATGGGTCACAGCCATGGAAGACAGGTAAAAAGCTACTACTGGCATGGTACAGTCACCCATACAATACAGCTGCATGCTCCATAGCAGAAAGTTACAGTGCAGAGCCCTAATAATGACCATCAATGATGACTGGCTAATTAAAGGGTTTTCTTGCAACTGCTACTTCACATTGGAGGTGTAGATTCCTAAATGTATTGAGCTGCATCTTCTTGCAATTGATCTGCCTGAGACTTCTGTGACCATTTCAATATTGCTGGTTGCAGAGCATGTGATGCCTTGCACTTTGCCATTTGTGCTAGTTGAACAATCAGTGGTTCCTCTGGTTCTGTTTCAGTGGCATTTCCTATAGAAGCTGCCTCCTCATGGTTGAGAGTTTGGAGAACAGATTTGGTGACCATGTATCAAGGAGGCCCATTGGCTGGGCCATTGATTGGGGTGACTGGTGTGTTCCAACCTCTTTGCCATAGCTGTTGGATGGTAACATCATTGATGACCTCAAGGCATAATGATGCACTACTGTTCACTGCAAATTCTCAATCTGCTGCTCTGCTCTGACTGTCATCCTGTATGGATCCAGTATGGTGGAAGTTGCCATCCTGTGCAGATCCAGTTGCATCCAATATCTTCTGATGTGCAGTCTGACTAAATCCATAATGGCCACTTCTATCCTGACCAGATTCATCAATATGAGTGAATCTGCCCTCCTCTCCAGTGGACCCACTCTCTGGTATGCTCATGCCTGTTTTTGTATGTTTCTTCCAATGTTTATGGTTACCATGTGCAACCTTCCATGTTGCTGCAGCTGCCACTTTCTTTTCATAATCTGTGCAGGTCCCATACTCTGCAATTACTTTGTCCTTCCACTTGTTTAAATAAATACTCCAGCAGAATGTGTCACCAGATCCATGCTGTTCCTGATGGTCTCTCCAGAATTGCAGCAGTCACAATAATTCTGGATGACCAAGATTATGGGGATCTTTAAATTCCAGAGATGCCAGGAGATATTTTGGAGCTATAAATTCCCTGCAATTCATCCCCACTGTGGTGTAAGAAGCCAATTCATAATGGAAACCTGATGCAATTTCTGATGGATAGTGAATGAACAGCTATACAATGCAATAAAGACAGCAAATTTACTATAATGAGTGTTCAAATAGTCCTGGACAAGCATCTCCAATTCTGGCTGAGTTTGAACTATATCAGCTGGTGGTTCTGCCAGGAGAATTGGCAATCCTTCACTGTCTTGCTCCAAAATGAGATCAGGATGGTTAAGGATGGAAAAAGTAGTATTCTGGGCCAATGGGACATTGAATGGTGTTTGTGTGCTGATAAGAGCAAACATATATTCCATAATCTTCTTGTTAAAGTCAGCAACAAGGTCAGGAAAGGTGTCTTGGAAGGTTGGATGATTTGTTTGTGTTAAATATAACATATTATTGTGCCTACAAATTTGTTAACAAAGCCATTGGATGTGAGATATGATGGACAATTACTCTCTGATTGTCATACCTTCTTCTGCAATCCAACCCACAACAGTCCAACTTAACATCCCCATTTCCTTGAATTGAAGCATGTCTGCCTCATCAACACACTTCAAACTGTTTTTTATGCAGCTCTGAGAAAAGATAGCATCAGAACAGATCTGGATAATAGAATGAATATACAACAAACAGCTACAAACCTGTGCTGAACATCTGGTGAATTTCCCACTTCACTCCACTCAGTGGCTGTCTTCTGTAAGTGAGCTTCTTCCTGTGGAGTTAGTTGATTCATCACATCTTTCACAGCCACATTATATTGGGAAAAGGCCTCTTGTCTTGAGGTGTTATGGTCCTCAACACCTAACAGGTTTTTTAGCTCTTGGTTGATGTCCTTTGACATTATCCTCCTAACCACATCACAAACAGAAATGCAAAGGAGTGCCCATGGGTGTTTATATTGATGATATGGGCACCAGCAATTTTTTATATACTGCCCAACTGTCTACTCAAGCATCAGAATTCCAGCCTTTGCCAATGTATGTCTTGGATCTCACTTTGATTTTCTGAGCCCACTGTTCTCTGGTATCTGGCACTGTCCCTTCCATGGCCCAGTAGTTAAAAATATCAGTTAGAATTTAATCCCTTGAGATAGCAGTCCTAGCTTGATGACTGGATTCTCACTGATAAATTTCCTTGTATGGTTCAAAAATTGCTCTTTCTTCAGCATTGAAGATCTGTTCCCTTTGTCTCTTTTTTGGCGAAAATTCTGGTTCAGGTGGTTGCCAGATGTTAAGTTCAACTTTGACAGACAAGGACATTCTGTAGGTCCAATGTAATTTTCAAAATTGTCCATTTTATTAGGTATGTGCTGTTGCTGATCCTAAAATCTAGAGTGCAAGGGATCAGATTGATGATTCCAAGATCTATAATATATTGAGGCCTTTCTCCTTGGATTTCTTTTCCTCAATTCCATGTACACAGATACACTCAGAAAAACACAAAACACAAATCAAACTAACTCCCCACCAACCCATAAATCACACCCACAACAAATTATACCTGAAGTAGTTTGACACCCACACACACACTGCAGAAACTCTATGAAGAGAGTTCCAAAACCCAAAACTGCAAAGGAAGCATACCCACATGATGATGCTGGCTATTTGGGCACCAGCATAGAGTACAAAGATATTCTAGCCCCTGCATTGTGGCTTGCTATCAGTACAAACAAAGTTCATTCCATTCTTGTCCTCAATATTGTCAATTTATTTGTGTTTATCTATTGATTGCTTATGTGATAGTATGGGCCATTGCAGGGGCATGGCTCTCTAAGCTATTATGCAGGGGGCCAAGCTTTATATTAATGCCAAGCTTTATAATCAAATGTAACAAAATAATAAATCAAATCTATGATGAGCAAGGAAGGGTGTATGAAAATGTATAGGCCATTGTAAGCATCTGAGACACAGTGACTAAGCATGTTGATCCTTAAGATCAAGACCTCTCCAGAGACTGATAAGGCTATATTTGGGTGGTAAGGGTATAGTACTTGGCATAATGGGGGAACAAGGATTGGATAGCATAACAAAGAAGTGGATGTCATATCGAGTTAAAAACAAAAAGGGGGCATTGTATGGGATGAGGTTGTATGGAACAAAGATAGAGTATGACTACCCATTGTACTTTTGTGCAAGCAACATTTGGATATTTATCAAATGGAGAGACATGTGATATAAGTTTTGATACTGATCTGGGCATCTAGCATACCTTTGGCTCAAGACTGATGCTGATGAAGTAATCATAGTTCTCCTTTGTTGTTCCACCTTGTTTAATAGATATTGATGGATATTGGTGAAGCTGTCCTTTCAATTCATGCAAGATCATTGGGGCACAGGTGTCAAGGTCATCAGAGGTGATGTGTCTGCAGGGTCTTTGGTGAGGAAGCCTGTAACTTGGCTCATAGGGGTATGACCACTTCATCAGAAACAAGAACCTCTATCAACAGGTGAGCATTCTTTGCTTGGTCCCTCAATCTCTTCCCTTTTCTTCACACTGTTCTCTAATAATATGTGACCACCATCACAATATTACTCCTCATCCTAGGCATCTCCCTAACCTAAGAAAGGAAAAAGTTTTGCTGTTGAAAAGGCTGCACTGCACATACAAAGTGGATGCATACTAACTAGGAGTGCCTGGCAATGGAACCTGAGCTACAGGAACACATGAGATGCAGACACAAAGTTGGTGTGCACTAAATGAAACACATAATCTTGTGTAAATGCCCAGCCTAATCTAAGGTATGGGACCAGCAGAAGTCCAAACAAATGCAGGCCAGAAAATGCAGACCAGATTTTAGGGAGTCCAAAAACCTGTCCTCAGGCTTGTCATGCTTTGACAAGATATTGCTGATTGATCTGCATACTTGGCAGTGTCACCAAACACAAGAGAATAAACAAATATTAGACAATACACATATTAGATGACTCACATATTAGATGACTCCACTTTCTTAGCTCTTCTGCAGCTCTTTGCATGGAAAATATGTTTTCTGAGGGGGACTGTTTGTAGGAGACAGTATAAATCAGTTGCCAAAGTGTCCAATTGTATAATTTTCTTGAAGTGGCAATGTAGCTGTGGCTAGTCCTATAGACTAAAAGAGTCAAGAAAGAGATAATAGAAAAATAAATTGTAAGAAGATGACCAGGAAGAAAATAGGGAAAGGTGGGAGGGTGCACAAAGAGTGTACAACTGTGCAAAATAAAGTTCTAGTACCAGAAAGAAGTTTAAGTGATGAGATATCATTGGAACAACCTATTCTAATAGACAGGAGCTTACTGTGATAATGACACTTACTATCTGGAATAAATGCTTATTGGCTTGTTTGTATAATTCTGTGGTTAAAAATGAGATAAAAGCACATTAAATGGCTGCTGTGAATGTATGTTACTTTGTCAAACAATGATGGAAGTAGTATTGGACTGAATAGAGATGGGGATAGCAATCACTATTCTGCAAATACTGCTTAAAACTGCTGTAATATGGTGAAAGAGTGAAGATGCACTCACCTACAGATGAAGATGGTGGAAAAGATGCAAGACTGTTGCATGGAAAACAATACAACACTGTTGCATGGAAAAAATGCAAGACCATGGATGTAAGACATGCAGATGAGACATTGGACCCTCCTTTTACCAACTTGGCATCTGCCAAACAATGGCACCAAGCTAGCAACAGTTGCTAGTCATGGTGATCTGGAATGTATGTGCTGGCCACACAAAAGTCTTAGAAAATGCTCCTTACCCTTGGAACCCACATTTACATTGAGCTAACTCTTTGATATGTCCTGAATAAAGTACAACAAATGGAGGAACTTGGAATTACTTGAGGGGTTGCATTGTTTCTTGCCCTAGAGCAAAGAAGAGGATATTCAGATATGCAAGTCCTCAGAGGAGAGCAGTTGAATTTACCAGTTGCCTGGGCTCTTCATTACATAATCAGCATGCCAAATTGTCCAGCTGAGAAAATCAAATTGACACCCTAAATATTGACCAAACATCAACAAACCATTCACAAGCCCAACCAATGGATGACCCAGAAAATAAAGTGCCTGACAGCAAAGTGTCAAGAATGATAGCTGGTGGGAATGAGTTAGACCATTGACTCTCCACTCTGTGACAGACTGTTGACAGTAAGGCAGTGAGAATCAATTTTGAAGGAGCTCTGTGACAAAAAAAGAAAGGAGAAAAATGTCAATCTATGTAGATGTTGGCTCCTCTGAAGTAAGTTATGCTTAAGGTCAATGCAATGAGATCCCATCAGATCCAATCACAATGCTCAATTAGTGTGTGAAGGCATGTGCTCCATTTGTTTAGAAGAACAACATGATCCATAATGATTAGGGTAGATAAATATATTACTTGACATTAAAAATTGATGACCTCTCTATCCACAAATTATAATGAGACATTATTTGGATAGGTCAAATATTGCACCCTGATGGCAAGCACAATGAGAAAATTTGTTGCCTGTCCTAAGGTGACAGTCAGTTCAATTATGAAGGATTAGGAACAAACACTTATCAAGATTATGGTCAAATTCTTCTATTAGACACTCCAGAAGGGATGACTGCCTTGCCACTATAACAACCCAGTGGGCAGGTTTGGAACCAGGTGTCTCAAACCCCATTTCAATTTTTGCACCTTTGACTAAATTTGCCATCTGTTTGTCCATCTTGTGTAGTAGCACATCTGCTATTGAGAAAAATGAACTGCATTTATTTGAAATTGTTAGTCATCAGGTGGACTGAACTTACCAGGAACACTGGCACATTTTCTAGACATTTTTGCTTCAGTGCTGCTTATTAGCATCTGGGAAAAAATGAGCAGGCTCTTGGAAACCCACTGTGGCACCTTTAGGAATTGTTTTTAAGCATACAATGGAATGTTATGGACAGATTTTAGCAGCCTTGCACCCAGATTGTACAACTTGCCTTTGTTGCCTCTTATATCAGGCTCACCTGCCTTGGCTTGCCCTGGAGAAAATGCTTTCTGTGCATGTAGGATATTGGACTGTTCACAATCTATAAACTCCAATATGGATGAACCCATCCCTACATTTTTCCTCAGCCATCCTGTATGCTGGTCTTGGGCCTTTTGAGGTGTATTATGTGGAAGAACAATCCCAAAACCAGTATCAAGTAATAGAGGAGACCTTGGGGATGGGGAAACAGAAGAAATGATGTGCTTGTCTTGTCCACTGCCACCTGAGTTGGGGCTTGCAGGTTTGGTTCCTGGGAATGCTTCCAGTTCAGGTAAGCTCAATGCAAATTTTTCAATGCTGAAGCCAGCTTGTAGAACTTTGATTGTTTCCTCAAGGTTATTATCAAGGATCCTCAAAGAGTTTGTAACCCAGCTGTGGGTTTGCTCATCCAACATAGAGTGCACTGTTAAAAAATGGATCCACTTTTGTTTATGTTCAATATAAAAGAATGATCGGGCAGCAAGCTTGGCAGAGAATATAAAAATGCCAGGCAATTGTTGGCTGATGAAGAAGTCCCTAGTACAAAGAAGTCCATGATCATGAGACATGAGTTGCAGCATTTAGAGTGATTAACAAGTTCCCCCTTGATAATCATGAACTAATAAAAATGATGGGAAGCAGGGGTGGCCAACTTTGAAATGGACATTCAAGCTGTGATGCATCATGCTTCAAAACAGAACTTGAGAAATCCATTTCCCACATACCATTAACATCCAGGAGCATTACCATGTTGCAACATTGACAGGAATAGACAACATTCATATAATATTGACAGGGATAAAGAAAGGATGATTCTAAAAACCTAAACATAAGTTGACTTTGGAACATAAAATAAAGGCTAGCTCAATCCCCAAAAACACATGATTTTGAACTGGAGCAGATGTAACTGCAGTTCTACAACTGGGACAAGAGTAGTGAGGGTGATCCCTGCAGTTTGCACTGATTGATTTGAGGTTTTCAAAGATTTTCTTGGCATATGTATAAGGGAGGATTGATCATGAGACTCTGACAGTGGAGAGTAATACTAGTGATAGATGTTCAGAGTTATTTTCTGTGTATGGGCCAAAAGAGTGAAATGATGTTTTGATGGCAGGTTATTTGAAATCACCAATTGCTGGAATTTGGATCTGTCTGAGCAAACATTGCCTTCTCTTTTTAGCCATGGCCTGAAGTATGAAAGATCCATCAATGCTTCAACCCCAGTAAGAAGTGGTTCTGGCAACAGTCCAATGATACCCAAGATATTCTGATCCAATGATCCTGCAGTTATCAGCCAAAAATTTCTATACTATAGAGCAATGAGTTGCCAGAATCTGGAGGTTAATATGCACTTGGGGAATTGGTCATAGAACTCTGACAGTGGAGGGTAATACTAGTGAGTGAAATGACATTTTGATGACAAGTATTCAAAATCACCAATTGCTGGAATTTGGATCTGTCTAAGCAAACATTGCCTTTTCTTTTTAGCCATGCCCAATGTATGAAAGATTCATCAATGCTTCAACCCCAGTAAGAAGTGGTTCTGGCAACAGTCCAATGATACCCAAGATATTCTGATCTGCTGATCCTGCAGTTATTAGCTGAAAATTTCTATACTATAAAGTGATGAATTGCCAGAATCTGGAAGTTAATATGCACTTACCTGACATTATCTATGCTCATCTGCACTGAACTGGACACTTCAGATTTCAAATGACAATTTTGGTACAATATTTGAAACAGAAAATCTTTATCTATCTGTCATCTGAGTGATCTGTATTACTTGTTTTGCAATGGTAAATGCAAGAAACTTCAAGTTGTGATAAAATAAGGAAGACCTAACATACCATGGAGAATTAGTTTGAAAGCATGGAGAAGTGATTGTGGTCTCAGTTGTCAGTTGTCTTGGTTCCTTTCTTGCATGCCTTGGTACACTCCTTCAAATGTTCCTGGTATCTCTGGAGGCATTCAAATTCTTGGCATGGGCAGTGGTGGGGGGTTCACTCACAAATGTTTCTTGAGCAATTGTCATTGTAGGCAAAGGTATATTGATATTTTTACCAAATGACTTTAGTATGGCATAATTGATAGGAATAGAATGGACCTACAGTGGATTAGGAATATGGATTGTCACTGGCCAGTGGAAGGAGGTGGGGCAGATAGCTCAATGGAGTTAGAAATGGTTTCTTTTGACTGGTAGGTATTGGGTATGTTTGATGCAGCAGGGATGTGCAAGACAATTGAATTTGGTGCCTGTGAAGGGTTCAATGTTGGTGATGGGTTCGGAGTTGGTGCCTATGACAGCAAGGGAGTAGAGGTCTGCAATGGGATGAGAAGGGGAGAATGAAAAGGCTTTTGAGGACATGCCTGCAATGGTGTTGCACCAGGCACCTGTGATGGAGTGAGAAGGAGAGAATCAGGAATCAATGCCTGCAACAGCAATGGGATTGGCACATGTGAGGGAGGTGGAATCAGTGCTTGTGACAAGTTGGAAATTGGTGCCTGTAATAGAGATGAAATGGTATCATGTGTATGCAATGAGTTCTGTAAGATCAGAGCATCAGGTAAACAATAAATGTAGAGGACTGGGCCATACCTTGGCCATCATTGTTGATCTCAATGACCAATGCCCCACAAGGTGGCAGTTGACCATGTTTTTGCTTCTTCTGCTTGTGCTCTTGTTGTGTACTCAGGTTTGCACTTAAGAGACAATCTTGTAAATATACATGAAACAAGCACAGAAATACAGTAGATAATAGATGCACCTGAATCTTGTTTTTTCATCTGGTCAGGATATCAGAGTATAGCAAAGCAGTTGAGTTTCCAGTGACAATTTGTCAGTGCAAATTGAGGCAGTCAGCAAGTATGTGATGATAAACAAATTCTTGAGTGTTGTTTGTTTTTTTCAACCATGTGAGTGGTGCTTTGTTATTTTCATCAAAATTCCAGAAATTGCCATAACTCCAGAGATTGTACCAAAAATGAAAATCTATTGTAAATGGCCTCAATCTCCAGAGGCATGTGACCATGTGAAAATATAACCAAAAGATAGCCTTTGGTCAAAAGTATTTGTCACCAGAAGATGGGAGGACAGCAATGAAAGACAGGCTTGAAATAGAGAAAATAAACTAGAGGGTCCAGTACAAGGAGTCTCCTAACATCACCCCCCCTCTAGCATGTGATGTCTTGATGTACTGAGTAGAAAAAGTTATGGATTGCCTGATCAATTGCTGAGATAGGGTAGATGCCTTGAATTGCTTTTGGTGCATTGGGATGCCTGCAGTAAAAGTCCTGAATCAACACTGGTGCATGTACACTGGCCTGTGATTCCCAAGAGATGTCCTCAATGCCATACCCCTTCCATTTCACCTTGAATTGTAGCTTTCCCCAGAACATCCTGCTATCCAGAATTTCCTCCACCTCATACTCTCCCTCATCATTCACTAGGACTGGTGGTGATGGTGCCTTAGGATGACAGTCAGGGATAGAGTTATCTGGAGCTGGGAACAACTTGACTACATTGAAGACCAGATGCAGCTGATGCAGGCCTGCAGGAAGCTTGAGTTGGTATACCAATGGCTCCACCTTCTTCTCCACCACAAAGGGTCCAAGATGGCAATGTGACAGCTTCTGTGATGGTCTCATTGTCTTTATGTTAGAGCTGTCCAGGTACATGTGGTCTCCAGACTTGTATGTAGGAGCTGGTATCTGCCACCAGTCATAGTACTGTGCCATGTCCTCCTTTGCTTTCACCAATGCTGCCTTTGCCTC
>JAGGAV010000263.1:0-20281 GCA_017657295.1 Termitomyces sp. DKA64
AAAAAAACACACACACCAAGAGCTCCAGATATATAAGAATAGTACAGTGATAGAAAGGATATATAGCAACTTCAATCTATTTTAACAGTCAGACCAAAATTGGACAAAAAGTCAAGATCATTCATACCTGAAAAAATGCCACATAGCAAGTGGCTCCAAAATTATAGGGATAGAGCTCCAACCAGAAGATATATCACTAAAAATATCAAGGATCAGCTATCAGATACATCAAAAAACATATACCTTCAATGCTAGAAAGCTAAGAAGATATATGTTCACCAAAAAATAACCCCAAATCAATAATGACTGATCTGAAGCAGGAAAATTATGAAAATCTGTCATCAGATATACCTAAAAACACATACCTCCAAGTCAGAAAAGCAAAAGATGCTAAACAAAGCCAAAGACTTAAACTAATAAGAATATAGATCTGATACAGTAAGATAACTATATAACCATGAAGATCATCCATTAAAGACACTAAATAATATATACTTGCAAATCAGATTCTCAGTAAATCTCTAGCAAAAAGAGCCTAGTACAATAGATGACTAAATCTGAAAGGATACAGCTAATCAGTTATCATGATCAGATCTATATTCAATGTGAGACCCATACATGGCAGAGTGAACAATCAGAATCTTCCAAAGACCATCAGATACTAAGATCAAACAGAAAAAGTGGGTAAACTTATAGAATTAGAGCACATAGTAGAGTGGATAGTTGAAAAGCAAAGAAAAAGGCAAAAGAAGAAGCTGTGTACTGATGTTTTTGAAATCACATGATCATTTGATGCTGGATGCACATGTGCAATTTTGGCCTGCTTATATGCTTATTATATATATCAAGTATATATATTTGGCATACAGGGAAACAACCAGAATTTTGGAATGCTACAATTTCTTTACATAATGCTGACCAATTTTACATAATGGCTGACCAATCTTATGTCAGCACCCAATAGTTCCCATCCATTGTCCCATTATATGTAGATTTTGGTCTAATTCAGCTATTGCATGATACATACAAGATTGTTCTATTTATAGCCACTGGCTACATTTTTTTGAATCTTTTGCTATCAGCTTTAGACTCTGAGCTTTTGTTACTGAATAAGGCAACTTGCATCAACCTTCTGGACTTCCTTTCAGCCAACACAACTTGATGTTCCCATAGCTAGCTCAGGTGACCAGCCACCAAGTTTGTCAGAGCCAGCAAGTGGCCCTCAACCAATGGAGATGCTTTCAGCATCAAAGTACCAACCCTTGCCAAAATGGGATGACAAGGTAGCTTGTGACATGAGCAAGAGCTTTGGAATGCCTGGGGGGCTATCCATGTCATGGATGAAGTTGATTCTGAATACTGGTTCTAGACCAGAGAAGACATTGTTTGCATTGAGAACATTGTTACCAGTAATGAATCTGGCATCCTTGCTTTACCTGACTTTGCCTGAGAACATGATGCTTGCATTGAGGGCAATGGGTGGATCTACACAGTATGTGGACATTATGCAGATTAGCATGCTAGTGCATAGTACTCCATTCTAGAGTGGGATGCCTGAACAAGAGGCTAGATGAGGACAAAATGTATTGTCAGAGACAACAGCACAAGAATTGGGAGTGAGTCCTGTAACAGAGACCAGACAGATGGGATGTATTGGAAAAGAGGTGCTGTCAGTGCCTCTAACAATGGAGCTGCCAAGAAGTAGTGGCCAAGAGCTACAGAAGAGGCACAAAAGCCCCTGGAAAGTTCTGGGTTTAGAACCTGAACTGGACTCCTCTGACAAAGAGGAAGATAGATGGTTGTTATTGACCTTAGCTGTCCAGCTTTGGCTGGTACTGGACTGTTTTCCAATGGTTACCATGGAATCCATGCAAAAGTGTCTACAGCTGTATATGGTAAAGCACTTGCAGCTATTGGCTGATAGGGGCCAGCATATACCTAGTTTAGACTTGACTGAATATATTGAACTTCTTATTTGTATATTTGAGCTTGAGCTCAATGAATACATTAAGCACAAGGCCACCCAAGGATTAGCAACATTGACAGCCACACTAGCTGAGTCAGTAGATTACAATGCCATGTTGTATCAACATGCACCAGACATCACTGAAGTGATGGATATTTTAAATGCACTGAGACAGGCAAATGAGTCCCAGCAGGACTACAAAAGGCAACAGAATGCTGCATGGTGTTAGGCTAACACTAGTAGAATGCCATGCCAGACATTATCAGAGGTAGAGATGGCTATATTTAATTCTGCAGGTGAGGATAATGTGGAGAAACTGCCAGAGGTGAAAATGCCTTGGCAGCATGTCACTATCAAGGAAGAGGCATGTGAGGCAAGTGTGCCAGGTAAACTAGGTGTACTGCACTGTAGTGTGTGTGACCTCCAGGAGTGACAGCTAAATCATGCAGCTAGCAAAGGGGAATTCAAAGTATATTAGAACTGTAATTGATAATACCAATGGTAAACTAATCACCTAGCAGAGGGGAATTTGAAGAGAATAAGTTTAAGGATCCCTGCTGCTTGGTGCAGCACATCAGGAGGTGGTTGAGGCATGGGAACAACTGTGTAAGTAACTAGAGTTAGCTAAAGTGCACAATAATGGATTATAGAGAATTCTAGGGGTCTCTGAAGATCTCCAGGGACCTGTAGAGTGCCTCAGAGCTGTCAAACAAGCCTCAAGGAAGCAGAACCAGGCAAGGAGAGTTGGTGTCAGACAGGGGTGAAGGTTGGAAAAGGATAATTCCCTGACATCACCCTCCTTTAGCATGCAGTGTCTCAACACATGGGGTAGAAAAAGTTCCAGATTGCCTGGTCCACCAGGAAGAGGGGAGATATTCCTCTGATGGCTTGTGGTGCATCCAGATGTTGTCAGTGGAACTCCCTAATCAGTCCAGGCATGCACATGTTCTCCCTGAGTTCCCAGGAAATGTCCTCAATTCTGTAGCCTTTCCACTTCACCTTGTACTGTAGTCCCCACTGAAATAGATGGCTGTCTAGGATCTCTTCCACCTCATACTCCTTGCTGTTGTTGACCATCACCAGAGGAAGTGGAGGTGCTGGGCATTGTCCTGGGATAAAGTCAGCTGGGGCTAAAGTCAGTTTAACCATGTTGAAGACCAGATGGAGCTGGCACATCCCCATGGAGAGCTGGAGTTGATAAGCTAGGGGCCCTACCTGCCATTCTACTATGAAGGGTCCTAATTGTCAGTGCAAGAGCTTCTTCAATGGCCAGGTGGTCATAATATTGGAAGTGTCCAAGTAGACTCAATCTTTGGGCTTGTACTGGGGTGCCAGGGTCCTTCTATAGTCATAGTACCATGCCATGTTATCCTTTGCCTTTACTAGCACTGCCCAGGCCTCCTCCTGCACAATCTTCATCTGGTCCACAAACTTGTTCACAGTCTCATTCTCCAAAGGTTGGGTCCTGGGTTCAAAGCCCATGCACAGGTGACATCTGGTGTCCAGGAAGAAGGGTGAAAACTAAGTGGCCATGTAAATGTAGTTGTTGTACTGGAACTTGGTGTCAGGGAGGAGTTCATCCCAGTCATCCTGGCACTTGTTGCAGAAGAGGCAAAGGTATTGTTGGAGCTCCTGGTTCATATGCTTGGTCTGGCCATCAGACTACAGGTGGTAGGCAGTTATAAGGGCAACCTCTGGGAGTGATGGCTGAATCATGCAGCTAGCAGAGGGGAATCCAAAGTGTATTAGATATGTAATAGATAATACAAATAGTAGACTAATCACCTAGTAGAGGGGAATTCAAAAAGAACAAGTCTAAGGATCTCCTCTGCTTGGTGCAGCACATCAGGAGGTGGCAGAGGCATGGGAACAACTGTATAGGTGACTAGAGTTAGCCAAAGTACACAACAATGGATCACAGAAAGTTCCAGGGGTCTCCAGAGATCTCCGGAGACCTGTAGAATGCCCCAGAGTCATCAAATGAGCCTTGGGGAAGCAGAAATGGGTGAGGAGAGTCAGTGTCAACCAGGGGCAGAGGTCAGAAATGGGTAGTCCCCTGACAGTGGTGGAGGTGTGAAGCTTCATGTTTAGTGGTTGGTAGAGCTCCCAAGTGAAGTCCACCACAAATTGTGGGCCCTGGTTGAATACATAGGCATCAGAGAGACCCTGCAGCTTCCAGAAATTCCTCTGGTACAGGTTAGCAGTGCCCATGGCAGAGCAAGTGGTGTGAGTAGGGATGAAATGTGCTTGCTTGCCATAAGGGTCCACCACTACCATGATGGCATTGTAGCTGTGAGCATTGGAGAGTTCTACAATGAAGTTTACTGAGGCAACACTCCATTGCTTTATGGAAATAGGCAGAAGGTGCAGCTGGCCAAAGGGAAGGTGGCATTGGGGCTTGGTCTGGAGATAGAGATCATACATACTAGTGTAGGACCCAATATACCAGGACATCTGGGGCCACCAGTAGTTCTGGGACACCAGCTCTAATGTTTTCTACTGGCCAGGGTATCCTGCAATCTGGAATTGTGGTGTTGGTCTACAATCCTCCAGCAGAGCTCCAGGTTGTTGAGCATGTAGATGCAATTCTGAAAGGTTAGGAGTTTGTTGCAGAGGGCTCATTTGTCTATACAGACTGACTTGACACTGGTGGTGCATCTGGATCTGAGCACTCTAGCTGCCTGAGCCATAAGGTCCTCCTGCAGACCATCCCAATTGCTCTGCTAGATATCCCAAAGGATCTCTACCTCTGCCTCCTTGATGGCTAGGCCTTTTACAGCTCAGATTGCAAACAACTTAGACCAGAGGAGCACAATGTTACTGTTGTTGTCTCCCCTGGTGCCATGGTCTGCTCTTCAGAACAGAGCATCTGGCTTCCTCATGCTCTGGCCTGGCTTGTAGTGCAGTGAGAAATTGAAGTTGGCTAGATAGGGGGACCACCAGGCCTATTGGCAATTGAGCTTCTTGGCTGTCTGGAAATACTCAAGGTTCTTGTGATCCATCCATACTTTAAACTTATGCTGCATGCCCTCCAGGATGTTTCCATGGCCAGGAGTGGCATGGGGGCAGGGGTCAGGTGCTCTAGTAGTGCCTGGAGGGACTGGGATATGAGTTCAGTGGTTTGGTGGAGGGTGGAGAGTTTGGTCATGTAATGTGTGAGGGAAGATTGGGTCAATTGCAAATGGTTCTCTAGGTGTAGCAGGCAAGTTCAGGCCTTGTTCTATGGGGCTGGGGCCTCTGAGGGAGTATATGGATTGGTCAGCTGAGATATAGAATTCTGCAGGTGCTTAAGCCTGGTGAGGAAGTGACAGATAGTGGCTCAGAGATTCCTTGCAAGCTATGAGGGGCTTCCAGACCAGGATAAGAGACTTGTTCTGCTGTAAGGGCAACCTCCAGGAGCAACAGCTAAATCATGCAGCTAGCAGAGGGGAATCCAAAGTGTATTAGATATGTAATAGATAATACAAATAGTAAACTAATCACCTATCAGAAGAGAATTCAAAGAGAACAAGTCTAAGGGTCTCCTCTGCTCAGTGTGGTGCATCAGGGGGTGGCAGAGGCATGAGAACAACTGCATAGGTGACCAGAGTTAGCCAAAGTATGCAACAATGAATCATGAAAAGTTCCAGAGGTCTCCAGAGATCTCTGGAGACCTGTAGGATGCCCTGGAGTCATCAAATGAGCCTTGGGAAAGTGTAAACAGGTGAGGAGTGTTAGTGTTGGACAGGGGTGAAGTTCAGAAAAGGGTAGTCCCCTAACACTGCAACTATCTCTGACTCTATTCCCACTTTTCCTTAGCTCCTGTTCAACTCTATAACCACCAAAACATCTCCACACCCTTAACTTCAACTTTGCCCCAAGTTACCTAGTAACTCTTGATATTCAACTCTGGAGCTCTGTACCATGCTCACTCCCACTTGTCCATTACTCCTGCTCCTCTGCTTAGCCTTCCAGAGCACCCCAAACTTCCCTGGACCAAGCTTTCCCACTTTGCACACCCAGTTTCACTCTTCTGAAGCTCACCAGAGCATGGGATCAAAAGTGTAGACATTGTGTCCGTCTAGTAAGGGACTTGCCCAGTGCAGCTGAGCCCCCATGGTCAGCAGAACCTGACAGAAGGAGATGAACAAGTAGAGAGCAAGCAAGAAAATGAGCAAGAAGGGAACAAGGAGGAAGACACAGAAAATGAAGATGTAATAGAGGAGAATCTGTCCATCCCTAGCACAGGCAGTGTTGTCATGTGTTCCTTATTTGCTACCTGTCATGACCCCTTTCCAGAGCCTTGCCTCTTCAGCCTGCCCCTGGACTTTGCCCCACCAAGCCCAGCAAATTGTGAAACACACTCCCTCTCTATAAAAACCTCCACAACCCTTCTTAACATCCAGCACCTGCTCTAGCAAACTCCAAGGCTTCTCTAGAGATCTCCAATGCTCCTCCCAGTAGGCTCCATGACCTCCCCAACCTCCCCCAATCATTTGGATAACTCCAACACTTTCTCCCTCCTCCCCAGTGCACATTGCAGATGTGCATCAGATGCTACCAACACCCAACCAACTAGTCTTGGGATGCCCAAAACAACTGTACCAAGACCTGCTCAACCTGCATTGCCCAGCTCTAGACCCACAGTGTCAGAGATGCCCTGCCACTGGTACTTAAGCCCTAGAGTAATATCAGTTATGGTAGTCTTGATATTGCATACATTTTGTGTTCTGTCCATCTTGTTGTTCTGTCTTATCCCTTTCAATCTTATCTGTCTCCATCCTATCAGTTACAATCTTATCAGTTTCCTTTCTTGTCTTGTCTCTGTCTCTTGTCTCTCTTCTCTAAGTCTTGTCTCATCTTGTTTCCCTTTAAGCATCTCATCTCACCTTGACTCTCCTAGTTATGTTCAACTCTACTTGTATTACCTCTAACTTCTGTACCCTACTCCATGTTTCTAAACCATCCCCACACCCTTAACTCAGATTTAGCCCTGGGTTGACCCCCATCCCTTGATATCCATTTCTGGAGCTCCATTCTGTACTCACTCACACTTGTCTACTACTCACCCCTCTCCATGTACTCAGCTGGAGTACCCTGGACCTGCCCAGACCACTTTTCTTCACCCCATACTCTCAGTTTCACTCATCTGGAGCTCATTAGAGCACAGGATTGTATGTGTAGATGTCATGTCCACCTAGTACAGACTTGCCCAGTATAGCTGAGCCCCCATGGTTAGTGGAACCTGACACTACCAATATTTCCCTTATTCTTGATGCTCATCAATCAGCAATTTTGTTAGCCTAAAATGACCAAAAGAGTCCTTCAGAGCTTCTCTCAGAAGTTCACTCTCTTTGCAGGCAGGTACATGCATACAAGAATAAAATTACAAGTCTGAAGGCACAATTTATGGCATTTAATGCCCATTGCATGCTAATGCATCATGAACTTGAAGATGTTGGGACACAGTTAAATAATGTAAAGAAGACAACACATGGCTCTACAAGAATCAAAGCCTGGTTTCTAATACATCCTGAATTGAAGAAAGCTTTTGAGAAGGAAGAGATTGAGCATTAGAAACAGCAAGAAATCAATATGCAGAGAAGGAGGCACAAAAATTACAAGATGCAGCTGAACATGTTGCATGAATCAATGATGATTCATTCATGAAAACTTTCAATCACCTGCTCTCCCATTATCAAAGTTTCAACTGAAGAAACTGTTCCTGTCTTATTGGCACATTTGAAGAAGCATCTCAGTGGTCATCTTGAGCTGTCTGAGAACCCTCGGTTCAGTGCTCTTCTTCCTTCTGGACAATATAGTCACTGCATTCAGGCTAGTATGCAATCAACCGTGGATCACGTGGGATCACGGTAACCTCGGAATCAAGTCCTCTGGCGGTGATTGTCGTTGCGCCCATGTGATGATTCCATTAACAGTATAACTGAGTTCAAGTGTCTACTTCGTTGTATCAAAACTTCATGAATGTATACGTTCTGGGCGACCCTGGCTACCTCAGTGGCAATCTAATAGAATCTATTCTATCGAAACCTTCAGCAGGTTTATTGAGGCTAATGGAAGCGAAAACTTGCAGCGACAAAATACCGTATGACAGCGTAACATGCCAATAACCGACATTCGGTTCCTGGAATGTCAAAGTATTGAGCAAATGGCCCAAGTCCAATACCAATCGATCCGGTCATGATTAGGGCCACCTAAAGAACGATGTCCAGCAAGTAGTAATATCCTCGGGAGCACATGCAAAGAAATGCCAACTCCAAGGTCGATAGTAATGCTTAAAATTATGAGGGCTACAATTGTGATGAAGTACCACACAGCGAATGACAATTCATTGTTCCAAGTATCACTCACGCGAAAACAAACCCAGCTTCTCCATAAGCGCCAACGCCTAACATGTCGAATACCATTGTGATGGTGATCCAGAGACAAGGATGTATATCGGACCAAAATCCAATAAGAACAACGAGAACAGTAAGTTCGGCGGCGGGAACAGCTATGGTCGAATAATACCTGTCACAATCCCAATAGATACGACAGGGTAAATACAGAGTTGCTTACCGATAGTTTTATCCCATTGTGAAGGATAAAGCAGGGCGACGAAATGCTCTGTTAGCTTGATATGTCTGCCTAGAATAGGGAGATATGCAACCTTCTCGCTGACAGAGGCCTAATGTCAAGCTGTAGTGCATACTCATTTCAAGCAATATCATCATGCTTCGACCCCATATATCATAATACAGTAACATATTTCCCACTACTATGTGACCAAGCCAAAGACCTTGAATGCCAGACCTTGAATATGTAGTAATATGGAACAAAAAAAAAACAGACCAACACACCTACTGGTCCTCCACTCTTCAATGAAGTAGCTGTAAGTACCCGGAAACAACCCTTTCATTGTACATGTCGAAGGGTACAAAGAAAGCTACACGTTTCAAATACGATGCTGAAGCTGGAAGAAATTCAGAACAATCATTCAGTTATTCAGAAGTACACCCGATCATCGCAATGTGGCTGACGCCTAAGCTCCTTGCATACAATAGGCTAACTGAAGGGATTTAAGGTCGGGTCTAAGGCTTGGCAATTTTCCCCTGCTGGAGCTTTCATTTGCATTGAACATGGTTGATGAAGAAGGAGAATCGGATTCAGTCTAAAGAGGCTGCTCAGGGTAGAAAGCCGTGGGATATAGTAGTGGAACTTCGAACTTTATATTTCGTGGTCGAGATTCGATCAACCTCGCTCCACTCCCAATTTAGAATTCTGCATCGACCCCAATCAGAAAGGAATATGGCTGCTTATGCAAAGTTCAATGAGTATCATACGTAGGCCCGGTAAACAGATGGCGTCTTTGGGTACGGCTCAATAAGGAAACAACCACATAACACGTATCACTCGCCTAACAGAGCGCCTCGAGTTTGATTTTCTAGGAAGATCATTATAGCTGTCTATGTTAAACGAGAAGCAGCACGATTAACAGGATATCTTATCTTCGATCCCCGGATGGTTCATCATGGAGTCCTTCTTCTCGAGAACCAGGATCGTCTCCTCTCAGCTTGGAATCTATAGCCATCTTCGATCAGTATTGTACAGATACCTTAGAAACATTGAGGCTTACATCACTATAATAGTATCAAGGATATCCCAAGTTGGATATTGTTTCTCATCATGGAGGAATGGATAACCATAGACCACAAAACACAGGTAAAGTAATGCATTATTTAGTGTAATTACAGAAATATGGTGATCATGTTTGCTGTATTAACGGCTGACATTAGTGTGGTAAATATAAAAATAAATATACATAGATTGAACGTTGAAGGCTGAAGTTTCATGGGATAAGACTTTGACTGTCACGGTATGGCCTCATGGAAGATCACCTTCGGTCGCTTATCATGAAGGTGAAAAATCATAAATCAATGATTACCCATACAGCTCAGTCAGCCATTTACATGGCATGAAGTTGATCTGCCGCAGGTTTGTTGATCACAACCAACATGAGAAGCTAGCTACATACTGTGAGCAGCTCGTATACCATAATGTAGATACAGGTGTCCGCAAGGTGCCGATGTCAAATTTAAAGTTATGGAGCGAGTTGCAGAGATACATACGACCCTGAGTTGCCACTGTCCAAATGTTGATGCGAAGTCGATTGAGGCTGGTTGGATCGAGGCTTCCCTTGAAAGTCTTTTAAATCGGTGTACAATGCTCATTGTCCCACTCTAGCGGTTTTTACACCACAGCTTTTCTCGATGGACTCGGAGTTTCAAGCTTTGTAAGTCGAGAATGTATCGTGTGCACATGTAACTCCACCTTAAGGTCATCCCACATAGGGATTTAATCGACCCCAACAGTGTCACTCGATGGCTCGAGAGAAAGAGTGTAGACCAAGTAATATTTCAGAAAGCCAGGGAAGGATCTATGTTCCTACTCCCCGGTGCAGGACCGAAATACCGCGACGGGCTTAAGACCAGCTCTGACGATGAAGGTTCGCATGATTTCATCAGAAGAAAATCAAAGGGGTATGGAAACCGACAGGAATTTCAGTATGCCATATAGCTTATCGACACGCGGAACTCAGAGTTCATCTTTTAGCGGAGAAACAGCTGGGAAGGATCACTTGGACAAATTTCCAGCATGGCGACAAAGTTTACACCATAAAAGCATATGCCAACGTCTCGGCACTCCGGAAGAGATGTGAAGAGTTAGGAATGAAGTTCAGAAAAAGGTAACAAACCCTCTTATTATCCTCAATCTATCTGACCTCATACCAGGTACGGCGAGAAGACCCAAGAGTCAGATAGCCAGTTGAGCATGTCCGAGGGACAGCAGTTAAATGAGAAGTAAACCGACTGTTCAACCATATGTACCTGGTCTCACATTGGCACCATGCAGGGAAAATTCGCGGTCGAAGTGGTGGAAAGTGGTTATGGAGCAAACGGAAACAAGATGATGTCCGGATGTAACGTATACGTCCACAAGTCGTGAAAAGTTTTGTATAGTTCAAGGAGCCATAATCTCCAGAGAATTTCTGGAAGTTGTTAGGGACAACCACGTACTATATATGGTTTGAGCATATGTTCCGGATCTCAGATTGCCTGTGGGAGAGTGGATTTCGAAGTTCACCCCTTGCAGTACGTCGGTCATCCTTAGAAGGTGTACGTCATCCTGACTTCGAATTGTGATCATTTAATTGATACTAATAGTGAGTTTTAACAAGGTATAGTAGTGTCATAGTATATAACAAACAGGTGACCGTGACGTATTAATGTACCTAATTGAGAAACTTGAAGGGGCCGTTAATTATATATCATGTGCCACGTCCAAATCGAATTTTTGTCACTTTCCCAGTGGGTTGCCACCAGGGCTTGATTGAAGCTCAGGGGTATGAGTCTGAAGCAAGGCGCCTCGAAGCTACAGCTCTATGCTACAATTTCCTGCATTTCGATCTGTTTCGTTTGTGTAGGGGGTGGTTCTAATTTGGACACTTAATCCTCGTTTTGGCAACGAGCAACCGAGCAATACTTGACCTGACTGGTATACTTAACACTTAGGAAGTCATGAATCAATGTAGTATTCCAGAAGAGATGAACTCCATGATGAGTTGGCAGAGATCAAAGTCGAGGATGTAAATTGGATGTAAGCCTCCTTGTTCTCTGTCCTGTTCTCTCAACAACAGGTAAACAAGCCAACGGTTGAGATTCTCGAAGAAATGAGCTTCGTTATGAACATCGTAGAAACCCAAGACATAAGTTGGGTGTAAGCCTCCTTGTTTACTGTATCCCTCCGTCCTCAGTCAGATTGTGCAGACATTTCGAAGTTAAGCCGGCGAAACTCCGGACAGCGGGATTCGAATTCAATGTAATCATGATGTCTTCTGTATGCCACCACGACACATCGCAGTCCTTGGCGGTGGACTGACAGGGCTCTCATCCGCGTTTCATCTCTCTCGACGCTTTCCATCTACTCGAATAACCCTCCTTGAGAAACAAAATAGGCCTGGAGGTTGGGTCCGCAGCGAACAGGTGCAGCTAGGTACAAATGAGGACACGACAACCTCTTTAACGGTCGAAGCTGGACCGCGAACCTTGAGGCCTCATTCAAGGGCTGTACTGGAGCTTGTGAGTAACGTATCGTTGCCCTGCATGGACTGGGCAGTAGCCAACTATCATCGTTCGCCCTGTCTAATATTAGCTGTGCAGGTCAATTTGCTGGATCTCAAATTAGAACTCCTTATGACACCCCGTTCCTCACCTGCAGCGAGAAATCGCTTTTTGTACCTGCCAGACATGCAACCAGGGCTTACGGATATACCAACATCTGTGTTTGGGTTCCTCAAATCTCCACTTCGCAGTCTACTTCTTTCTGCCATCTTTACTGAGCCCCTAACGAGGCCGAACAGGGGGTCTACTCAACATATAAACGTCGACGGATCCAAGCGTATCTATCAGGATGAGTCTCTCGACAGCTTTCTGTCACGTCGATTTGGATCTGAGGTTGCGCGTGTGTTGGGCAGTGCTCTTTGTCACGGAGTCTATGCGGCAGATTCTCGTCAGCTTAGCGTTCGAGCTGCCTTCCCTGCGTTGTATGATTTGGAGGAGAAGGGAAATGGATGTGTTGTTCTGGGAATACTGAAGGACATCTTGGGTGTTGGTGCTGGACAGAAAAATCATAATGCAGAAGGAGGACAGATGTATGATTTGGGAGACGTTGAACAGCTGATGCGCGGGGTTTCGGTGTACTCTTTCCGTGGAGGGATTCAAACTTTGACTGATGCACTGGCGAAGGCGCTCACGGCTACATCCAATGTGGAACTCTGTTTTGCACAAGATGTAAAGAAAATCGAGATGTACGAAGATGAAGACTCGTCCTTAGCTGTAAGTTGTATGCTTCTGCACTCGAGGCAATTGGTAAACTGGTGCTTCAGATTCATACAGCGGTGCAAACCCTGAAGCCAACGCACATCGTCTCTTCACTTCCCCTCCCCCTGCTCAATGCTATCCTTCCTCCACAGGGCTCCTACGCTCGCTCTCTCCCTCATTTGACAGCAAACCCGTCGTCCTCTGTAACTGTATTAACTCTCGTCTTCGCTGCGCCATCAAACACAATCCATCCTGCAGGCTTCGGTTACCTCATCCCGCGACCTCGAGGGGGATATCCTCCACTCATCGATGTCCCTACTCGGCCAGGCATCCTCGGGACTGTATTCGACTCTTGCGCACTCCCCTTCAAGTCCAAGGATGAAAGTGAATATACCAAACTCACCGTGATGCTCGGGGGACCATACCCATCGCCACTTCCGGAAACCGACTACGGGCTCATCACTCGCGTACTTGCGCACATTGCAGAATCGTTGCTCCAGCCCCTCCCAGATCCCATTGCGACTCGGGTGTGGCGGCACGCCAATTGTATACCAACGCCGACAGTAGGACATTTGGAGCGTATGAATGAGTTGAAGGGTGTTTTGGAAGAGAATAGTGGGAGAGGGGCGTGGCGCGGAAGATTGGAGGTGGTAGGTGCAGGCGTCGGAGGTGTTAGTGTCGGGGATTGTGTTGAAGCGGGGAGGCGTGTCGGGGCACGCTGGAAATAAGTGATTCAAGGTCTAGATATTGGAATCACGAGTATGTTTCGCTTGTATCATAGCCTGGAAGACATGTTGTACAAAGTTGAATTGACTACGACTCGTTTTTTGAACGCGCAGCGCTATGATTTGAGATCAGCTAAAAAGATAAGTGGATTTGTTGTTAAAGGTATTCACCCCTCGACTCAGCGAATCAAATGATGAGGCGGCTTAGTCATTCCATCACCCTAGTGCGAATTTCATCCATCTCCTTCATTCGTGCATTATGTTCCGTCCAGCTCTTCGCTCGTCTGTAAGTTCTCCAGCTTCTCTTCAACCAAGATTTCTTACTTCACATTTTGCAATCAATAGTACTCAATTATTCGCTCAGCAGCGCCCTTTGCGCGCCGGCACCTGACCACCGAGACACGCGCCTTACTTCAAAAAGCTATTGCTGAGCGCCCCGTCGTGCTCTTCATGAAGGGCACTCCCAAGGTTCCTGAATGTGGCTTTTCACGAGCGGTGGTACAGGTTTTGGAACTTCATGGTGTTCCTAAGGAAAAGCTCAAGACTTACAATGTGCTGTCGGACCCAGAGCTGAGGAGTGGGATTAAGGAGTTCTCGTGCGTACTTTTCTTTCTGATGTGTGGTGATTGGCTTATGGTGGTTATAACCTATGCAGAGAGTGGCCGACAATTCCGCAAATATATGTGAATGGAGAGTTTTTGGGAGGGTGTGATATTCTGCTATCCAGTGAGTCGTGGTTGTATTCTATGCATCCTATTCGTTAAATATCACTAACTCGTTCACTCTCCTCCCCCGCCTCAGTGCATCAATCTGGCGAACTCGAGAAACTCCTTATCGACAACAAAGTGATTCCCGAAGAACTTCCAGAGGACAAATGAACGGCCCACGTGGCCATACACACTCTCCTCCATAGCATTAGCCGCTAACCGGGCTCATCCCACATTTCGTTAATGAGGCATCAATCAAGTTGAGTAGAAGCAAGTATTCTGGTTTATATAACATTATATCATAGCCTAGCTACGAGGAAAGACTGTATTACTGTCAGGATCAGGACCCTGCGTATCTATGTATCAAATAGGACGTACTCTGGTATAGTATGACGTTCGGAATGAATCCTCGTGTAAGCTCATTCATCGTGAGTGTAATACACATTAATCAGCGTACTCGACTACCCCACCGGCGTCGATTCTGCCCCGACGAACTGACTCGCCGCGGGCACGAAGTATGTCCTCGACAGTCCTGAGCTTTCCGTCTTCCGTGCTTTCTTTAAACCACCCAAGGTGATCTGCGATGAGATGCCTGTATCGTCATTTATGGATAAATGAAGAAGACAAGAAAAGGAAGAAACAACTTACCGATTCTTACACTTCGGGCACTGCACAAGTACTATTCCGCGCTCATACGCACGCTTTGTAAATTCGTGTGTCGAGCGTTCGCCACACCCTGTCACAGTACATGTGAATGTCATTGAAAGGCGCGGCTCGATGGGCTCTGGGAGAGATTGGGAGGTGGTTGTTGCAGGTGCGGATAATGTGGAAGAATTCGGGGACGTTGCATCTGTTTTTGAAGATGAAGGAGCAGAGGAAGAGGAAGAGGAAGCTGCAATCGAGTAAGAGTTTGAGATGCCAAGACGGAGGCGCAGCTGGACAGAGATGGTGGGAGGGAGGGAGGGATGTGGCGTTACGAGACTCCGGAGTGCGGGCGGGATGCCGACGTTGCGAAAGAGGCGCGTTGGAAGCATTGTCGTTATGGTCAATGAGGAAAAGGGAGGGCGCCTAAATTTTTGAGTTCCGGCCCGGTTTCCCGGCGTTTGGACGATGATGCTATTATAATCAGAACCACGTATCAAGGGCGGCCTGTTCGCCGAGGTCACTTGTCTCGAGCATGTGCACTAGGCAAAGTACAGCTATATCGCAAATCTGTGTAGCGGCCCGTCTGTTATTTTGGCCTGTGCCCTTCTCATTGAATCGCTGGACTCAGGCTTCATTGCTGCATCGATTCAGAGCCCATTCTAATTCGAACAGCGATGCAAGAGCTCAAGGACCCTCAACTGCATAACAAAATTGCCGCTTTTGACACGTTTGCTTTTCTTGGTGTTTTAGTGAATGCTGCAGTTTTGGCGCCAGCAATATTCCTCCCTCACATTATGCGAAGGAAGATCTGGTTCAGCCTGATAATCTCATGGATCATTTATTCAGCTTCGTATCTTCTTCTTCTGGGAAGACAGATGGGATCGGAACCGCCCCTTGGACTATGCATCTTCCAAGCAGCACTCACGACTTCGATGATACTTGTGTGAGTCTTGTAATGAAAAGTACCGACTCTTAAGCACTAAAAATCATTAGTTGCATCGTCGCATCAACTTGTTTCACTATTGATGTAACTCTCTTAATGATTTTTCAAACTTTCTATAGCTGAATTGTCTCAAGTTTACTCTCCAAATATCCGCCGCTGTCCGACACGGCAAAGAGGTCAATAGGATACTGGCTAATTTTGTACGACTCTGCAAAACTATCAGTATCAACGATTCTTAACGTCTCTCTAGCTCGCTTTCTTCCCATGGTTGACCTTTCTTGCTGTATTCATGCTTGTGCAACTGGTATGCCCAAGATAAGGTTCGACTCAAGCCAATTGATAACGCTATACACCGTAGGTCGCCACGGAACCGTCAATGGTAGTGCGGGATCCAAGCCATCTCTTCTGTACAATTAATAGTCGTCCATTGTACGTGACTTCGGACCTACACAGAGAATCAACTTACCACCAATGATCTTAGACGTTTAACAACTGGAATCATGATCACCGTGTCGGCGGCTATCCTATTCCCATTGGAGGGTGAGCAGTCCGAATTTATGGGTGAAACCTTTTTGAACTGCCTTTCAGCCTACATTGCATTTCTGTTTTACCGCTACTCAGTGATTTTACCGCGCAAAAACTTCATACATAGCTCGACAATATCATTTTCCACTTTTGTTCGCCTGGTACTCTTTACCGTCCTCTCGGCTACTGGAATTGGGTGAGTAGATGGATTCATTGTCTGCTCGAACGACATCTCGGACCTTGACGATCTTTCAGAATTCACTCGTATATAATTGCCCGGGTGAACAATACTGTGACGACTTGTAGCGTGATACTTACATCTTGTAAGTCTCCTGAATGACGACCATAGGTGTCTGTTACAAAGAGTAACCCTGGTTCTACAATAGTGCCTGTCATCAATGGCCTGATGTTTGGGACTACAAGGGTGGGTGACACTATCTGATTATTTGGTCCTTAGATCGTTCATATACGTGACAGGATATCCTACAAGCCTGGATGTTCTGGAAAAAAAATACTCCACCTAGTGTTCATCAGTATTCCACCTTCCCTTTTGACATTGACCCGAGGACGGAAGAGGCTCATCTTGTATCCAAGTATTGATTTATAACTATATTACCTGGATTCAAACCGACATTGCGGCAAAGCCTCGAGCGCGTCGACGTCTGTACTAGTGACATCCCATGCGAATCTTCGCCTATCTCGGCCCAATTTCTTGTGTCATTATTAATGTTAACCGAGCTCTTTCGTTCAAATGGCCTTCAAGATTGGCGACATGTATGATGTCGCCTAGAGAACGGAAGAGAGATAGGATTGGTTGTGGACTTGTCTATGGACATGGGAGCGAGAGTAATGGAAATGCGAAGAGTGTAATGGATGAGGCCCCGGGAAGTTCCCCTGTAGGATTGTCCAAAATTTGGCCCCAAAATCGGCCTCAAATATGTTATAAATCTGGCTTTATCGGGCTATAAATACGCTATCTTGGACTAAAGGCATTAGCTTGACAATTCTGTGTGCGTATTGGCTAATTTTGCAGATCAGATAAGTTCAAAGAGAAACCTGTTTGCGGCAGGAGAAGACCTTGGGATCTCACGCAAGGTTCTTTGTGCACAGAGGTGGCTAGGCGAGAGGTCGACCCACCAAAGAGGGGATCATATGCCCAATATGTTATGTCAATGCAGGTAAAGTAAGGTCCCATTGATATTTTTTGGAGGGTTGATGGTCCGTAGAGAGCGAAAAAGGCCCCGAGGAAATACAGCTAAATCAGGGGACTCATAGATCCTGTTTATAATACCATATTCCGCATGTCATGTTTTGAATAAAATTGGAAATAATCTTGAGTTATAAATATAATTTTTCTTTATGAGAATTCACACGCGGGAGACATCCTGAGATTTGAATTATATTCTTTACCTCAATAAGTGAGAGTCAATTTTGCCCACAGGGTTGATGGATAAAAGAGGGCAAGGATGTTGTAGTAGAAATCAGATAACAAAAATAGATGGTCTTGCATTCCCCATCGAGAGATAGAACTCAAGGCAAATTGAAGCTAGCATTGAAAATAAGGTAAATAGCAAGTGTCAAAAAGTTTCGACTTACTTGACATGCTGTGTACGTGATCAACTCGGGTGTAATATTTGTGATTTTGAACTTATAGGCAATTGGCCTTTTTGTGGCATGTTTGTTGGCATGTTCAATTCCTGAGCCAAAAAACATGTGATAGCAGGCCTTGAAAGTTTTTTTTAGTGAATCACATGAGAGTAAAGCTATCTTACATTGATAAGGAGGGGCCCCTGGCAGAGGCCAAGCAGAATCTTGTCTTTCTTGCTTACAGTGGCCACATTATCCTCAGGCAGTCCATTGGTGCATGTCTTGAAGCACCTTGTCACATCATGGAGGAAGAGAGGAAAGTCATGCACTGTCACTTCAACATCTCCATCATGCTGCATAATCAGTGACAATACCTGAAGAAAACAATGAATTACTGCCAAGATCAAATTGAACACTTACCTGTCATTATATTGGTAAGACTTTTGAGTTGAACATAAGAGGAGGCCAGTGTCCTTGTGCTCAAAACTGCATGCTGATTTGTCATGAGGGAATTGAGTGAGCTCTGAGAACAGGTATTGAAGGCTGGAATCTTGTAAGAGCCAGGAGACATTGTCTTTGATTTTATGAGTGTCTGCTGTGTGTGTGGCAGTGGATCCTTTGACAAACTGATTTTTTTTTTTTTTTCAATTTACGTGCACGGGGCGCTTGGCGCCCATGCTGCACGGTACTACGGACAGTGTGCAGCGACTACGAGAGCCGCAGAATGCCACACCCCCCCGCGTACGCGGAGAATGAGCGGGCCAGCGTTTCCTACGCTGTTTTAGACTTCCCCTGGTAGACCCTGAGGATGGAGAAGATGGCGAGTGCGAGAGGCCGGTTGGTAGTTACGACGAATGCTCGCGGGGCGAGCGGGGTGACAAACTGATGAAAGTTAGTACATAGTGTAATGAAAGAATATGAAAGTATGCACAACTTGGACAAACTCTTACAAGAGGCTTTCATGATACTCCTCTTCTTCCATCAGCTCAGACAGCTTCTTCAATACCTTCATGATGCTCATGTCAAGTTGCAGAATAGCATGGAAGGCATCAATGTGAAGTAGGCAAGATTTTTTTTTTTGGGCCTGAGGGCCCTCTGAGATAAGAATCAGGACATATAATCAATTTTTGAATGCATATAGTGAGTAATTACTCACTCCAAAGTGTCATCTGATTCACCATTGGCATTTGAAGCATTGAGGATGCCTTCTGCAATAAGCCCATATGTAAAAATTGCATTCAGCTTTGGAAATGGACTACTCATGGTATCATCTTGCCAACATGATGAAATGGCACCAATAGTCCAGTTCTATTGTGTCATCAGCCATTTTACACAATGACAATTTCAGGTATACTCACAAATCTTTTCCATGCTGAACATTGGGCCCAACACCCTGCTTGAGAGCCAAAATAAACTTGTTTCAGCTGGACTGTACTTTATGACTGGTGCCCTGAGCAGTTACTTGATGTGATGATGGGTGTGGCATTGTAATGGACCCCCCTGTTACACTTGCATTACATACCAACTGCTAGTAGAGTAGTACATTCTCACAGTAGTGTCACCTGATGCTACCTATAAATATTAATTATGTACTTACATAAGGCAGCACCTTACTTCATACTTCATAGACAGACTATCCAATTGGTTTTGTGTTATGGAGTGTGAACTGTAAGCTGTGCAACCTGTAATGGCAACATTACATTTCTTAACACAAATGAGTGGTTACTCATTTGTGAAGTAGAAGCTGAACTTCTGACATGAGAAGTTCACTGCCACTTGTTGTGATCAGAACATTAGAAATTTTGATGTTCACTTGCCTCAATGGGTACTGTGGTGACCATGGAGGAACAGGTGCTTGGACCTTGGTCCAAAGCAGAACTCAATGGAGTAGGTCTGAGTACTGTCAGGGGACTACCCTTTCTGACCTCCTAACCTTTCCAACACCAACTCTCCTCACCCATTTCCACTTCCCTGAGGCTCATTCAATGACTCCAGGGCATTCTACAGGTCTCTGGAGATCTCCAGAGACCCCTGGAACTTTCCATGATCCATCATTGCATACTTTGGCTAACTCCAGTCACCTACACAGTCATTCCCATGCCTCTGCCACCCCCTGATGTGCTGCACTGAGCAGAGGAGATCCTTAGACTTGTTCTCTTTGAATTCCCCTCTGCTAGGTGATTAGTCTACTATTTGTATTATCTATTACATATCTAATACACTTTGGATTCCCCTCTGCTAGCTGTGTGATTTAGCCATCACTCCTGGAGGTTGCCCTTACAGCAGAACAAGTCTCTTATCTTGGTCTGGAAGCCCCTCATAGC
>JAGGAV010000264.1:0-20247 GCA_017657295.1 Termitomyces sp. DKA64
GTGAGCTGTATGCTGAGTGCATAGAGTGTCTTGGCCATGTCATTGATTCACAGGGTATAAGTTGAATTGGAACCAGGAGTGGTGTACTCCTAGAATCTATAATGATATCCAAAGATTTGTGGGATTGGTGAACTACATCAGGAACTTCCTACCCAACATATTTGCTTATACAGGGCCACTCATGGCCATGATGCAGAATGAGTTGCCATTCCACTGGCAGCCTATTCACCAGCAGTGTTCCAACATGATCAAACAGATCTGTGCCAAAACCCCAGTGATCCACCCCATAGATTCTCACCATGAGGATCTCATATAGCTGATCTGCAATGCCTCAAACAGACATTGGAGCAATGTATGGACAAGGGCCAAGCTGGCAGAAATCTTGGCCAGCTGGGTTCATGCCCAAGAAGTTCACTAATGCACAGCAGAATTGTGCTGTGCATGAGTTGGAGATGTTGGCTATCCTAGAAGCTCTCCTCAAGTGGGAGGATAAGCTACTAGGATACTAAATCCATGTAATCACAGATCACAAAGCACTTGAGTTCTACAAAACTCAACAGAACTTGTCTCTGCACCAGCAACAATGGATGGATTACATGTTGAGATTTAACTTCAACACTGCATATGTGAAAGGTGAACTCAACATGGTAGTGGACTGCTTATCTTGCTACTTTGAGAGTGATTCCCCTTGCAACATGCATCACATCTACAACTACATGCATGCAGATGCATGCATTGATCCTGATGGGGACAATCTGCCCCCACTGCATCTGCAAGAGATGCAGGCCCAATTGGATCAGATTTGCACTCTCCAACAATTGTCTAATGCAAGACCATCATAAAGTTCATGACACAGAAGTGCAGATCCTTGCCAGAAATACCAATGACAATGGAAACCTGCAAGGGGCCCAGAGCATTGAAGGCTTGGAGGATATGACACTTGATGAGGCCATACTAGACTTGGCCCATAAACCACATCCAAAAGAAGGGTCAGACAGGGAGTTTACCCATCATGTCAGGGCTTCATACAGCAAAGACAGGCTCTTTGTGGAAGTACTGAGCCATTGAAAAGATTACAAATCCTTTAGGCTGAAGGACAAGCTCATTTAGATGACAAACATAATGAGACATGAGGTACTGTGTATACCTTGAGATTGCAGACTGGTTACCAACCTGCTAGACCAAGCACACCATGCAGTTAGGCACTTTGGCTCCCAACAGATGATGGAATACATTTGTCAGTGGTACTGGTGGCCTATGGTGGTTGCAGACACTCAAGCATTCTGCTCCACCTGCCAGTTATGTCAGTGGGTGAAAGGGAGCAATCAGCTTCCTCCAGGGAAATTGCACTCCCTCCCTATTCCAGTGAAGCCTTGAGATTCAATCAGAATGGACTTTATAGGTCCATTCTCCAAGTCCAAGGAGTATAACTACTTATGGGTAGTTATTTGCCATATAACAAGCATGGTGCACTTGATACCAGTGCACATGACCATGACAGTGTTGCAGTTATCATGAATCTACCTGGGAGAAATTGTGAAACTACACAGTCTCCCAAGTTCTATTATTAGTGGCCATGATCCTAAGTTCATGTCTAAATGGTGGCCTGAACTGCATAACTTATTAGGAGTGCAGCTCCTAATGTCAACATTGTTTCATCCACAGATGAATGGCCAGACCAAACATGCCAACCAGAATGTTGGGCAAATCCTACACACAGTAGTACAACCAGATCAGAAGGATTGATTAGGTCAAATAGACCTAACCAAGTTTGCAATAAACATGAGTGTATCTGAGACAACAAAGTATGCACTGTTCAAGTTGAATGCTGGGTACATGCTGTTGATGATATGTAAGATCTGGTCAGATTCAGTGATCTCTAAAGGGATCCAGCAGTTTGCCCACCAAGCTCTGGAGAACTTGGTGGCTGCACATGATGCAATTATTGAGGTGTGCATATTCCAGATGCATGCTGTGAACTCATGTTGAAGGCCAGATTCCCAGTTGCAGAAAGGTGCACTGGTGTACCTTTTGACAAAAAATATTACCCTTCCAGAAGGCAGAGCTAGGAAGCTCACCCCAAAGTGGGTGGGGCCATATTGGATACTAGAGGCATTTAATGAGACCTCCAACTATGTGTTGGAGTTGCCAACAGCACTCCAGGAACAAAGGATTCATTTTTAGTTCCATGTGTCATTGTTGTGTCCATATAGAGCTAGTAACAATGCACTGTTTCCAAACAGGGCAATGCCAGAGCCATATGACTTTGGTGCTACAGACAATCAGGAGTGGTTTGTTGATGACCTGAGAGGTCATTGCTGAAAGGGGTCAAACCTTGATTTTGCACAATGTGCAAGGACCTTGAGGCCCTTGACCATTATTTGGAGCTGCAGGGTGTTTGGCACCCTGCACAGCTGGCTAGAAGGATGATGTCAGGTTGACTTAGCCCAGAATTTGAAGGGGCTGTCAGCATGATGGCCATCACACATTATGTCAGCCAATTCTTTTAGCTGGCTGCTAAGTTAACAATTTCTTGTCTTTCTCTATCATGTTGGTGCACTGCACCAACATCATTTGAGAGACTCCTTGCCTGATGGGCAAGAAAAAGAAGAAGCCAGGTGAGGCAGACAAGGGTCCACCAATTTATGAATTGAGCTCTGCCCAGAGCTCAAGGGGAGGAGGAGCACCTAGGGTACCCCCTAGGATGGGTTTTGTTAGTACTGGGCTGTTGCCTGGGAACATGCCACCCCCAACAGCAAGATGAGCACCCCCACAGGATACAAGGCCCATGAGGGCAGAACCTGCAATGGTGTCACAGGAGGTGGCCCCACTGAGCTATATTATGGCAATACAACAGTTGTCAATGTGGGGACACAGTATGCCCCCATAGCAAGGTGGTGGATTGGGCAGAGGACATGGGGGGACTAGGGTGCCTCCACCAAGTTTTGGACATTTGGGGACTGCACAACCTGTGTGGTTTCATGAGTTTCAATAGTATGTGGTGCCACATTATACTGTGGCCCCACAGCCAGTGGCTGGACCCAGCTGAGCAATGGGTATAGCAGGTCAACAACAGCCTGCCACTATGTCATTGCAAGTAGGAATTTTAGTCCCTGCTCATAACCACCCTGATGCAATGGAGGTGGATGAGGAGGGGCTGGAATCCATCACTGCAATGATGGAGATGTTGTCTCCTCTGAAGCAGTCATATCTGCCACTGCCCACCATGGTGCATCTGCTGGATGCACCTTCATCATCCTCAGAAAAGGCAGGGTGACTGAAGGTTGCCTCTGGAAGCAAGGAGAAGCAGAGGGCAATGACTGAGACATTGTTGGCCAATACACCAGCAACAGAGGGTGAGTCCTCCTCATTGACTGCCTAGAAGACAGTCAAGTGATGCTTCACTGCTAAGGAGAAGGGCAAAGAAAAGGCTAAAGAGCCCAAGCCCTCAACCAAGATGAGCAGATTGCTCACCTGCTCCAGCAGCTACATAATGCTGGAGTGCTAGAGGATGTTGGAGCTGATGTCCTTAAGAATCCAGTAGTGCAGCTTGCACTGTCTCAAGTTCTTAATGAACTTGATTTAGTCCATACTCAAAGGGATGAGGCCTGCTTGGACCTCTTCTGATCAGCATTGGAAAAGTGAGTGACTGTCCATCCTAACCCTCCAGAGGCAAAGGAGACTCAAAATGGGCCTTCTTAGCATGCTGAGGGTAGCTCGGCCCTTATGCCTGCTGGCAGTGATCAGTTGATGAATGTGTGCCCAGACATTGGAGTACCCCAGGCCACAGCTAGACCATCTAGGCCAGCTGCAACAGCTCCACAGGGTGACAAACTGACAGTCATTGCCATCCCTATTGCCTATCCCACAGATGTGCTGCAGAGATCAGAGGCAGGAGTAATTGAGGTCCTTGAACTGAGGACCTATACATTCCTGTGAGCTCTGTTCCAAGAGCACATACCACCTGTGCAGCAGGGCCCACATGATGAGGAATTCTTTGTCATTGAACTAGGGCAAGCCTTGGAGTCAGAAAGTGACTATGATGGAGATGTCACATTGTCCAAGTGACATATCTTGGACAGTGATGCAGATGATGATGACACTCATCATTGCAAGAGTAAGCACAATGCTAATGCCAAATGGCTGTTAGCTCTTAATGCAGAGAAAGCCAAGAAAGACCTTCAGTGTCTCAACAATATGGTGCCTGGCCAGCTTTCAGATGGTTGGGGGACTGTTAATCCATGGCTGGGCCCCATCCACCTAGATGTCCACTGTCAGGAGGTCTGCCCCTTATGGGTTGGCCAGCATTGCCCAGGAGAGGTCCAGAGCCCAGCAGGAAGGAGGGGGTCCTCCAGGGGTCAGTAGGGTGTTGTTGGAGGCAATATCATCATTGGTGGGTAGGGGTTGGGGGGCTCTCTGGGTGCAGGGCTCAGGTTCAGAGGGTTAGTCCCAAATGCAGAAGGTGCTGGGGATGGAGTATGCCTAGAGACAAGCAGAGAGGACCAAAGTGTCAGTGGCAAGTTGGTCAAAGAGTCCTCTGGCAGAGTTGAGAGTGCTCAGAATGTTAGATGTGGTGTTGAGCTCTTTCTGCTGGCAGGGAATGGGGGGTGGAGCTTTGCTTCATACTCTGGTGGGTTCTTCTTGTTGCATGTGGAAGGAGTGGGCAGAGTCCAAGGGTATTCAAGTTTACAGAGGTTTGGGCTGGTGTGGATTTCTTCAACCAGGGTGTGGAGCTTGTTCCAGAGGTTGATTTCAATGCCCAGGGTGCCTTGCATGGTTTTGGGGAGGGTGCCTTATAGGTAGCATTTGTGGAAGTCAAGGAGGCAGTCCACCCAGACTTCTGGAGTTGCTGGGGTGTCATGGTAACCCAAGCCAACAAGGAGGGCATGAGCACATCTTGCAAACTCCATGGAGAAGAGGAAGAAGAAACAGAGGACTTCATCATGTTGCTGGACATAGGCTTTGACTTGTTGCTGTCTAGGAGAAGGGGGCACTTGAACAGAGAATGGCAGTTGAGAGGGAGAGTAGTTATCTGGTTGTTCCAGAGAAGTTGGGGCTGCACCAGGGATTGGATAGGCATAGTAGTGTGCCAGTGGGAGGTAAGCAGGGCTGGGTGGGGCTGGGGGTGCTTCAGGAAATCCTCCAGGGTACATGCAGGAGTAGTTGCCATCAGCAGGGAATGTCAGAGAGTGGCCTCAGCCCAGAAGTACTCCCTGACTGATGGAGGGGCATGGAAGGCCTGGTTTGGATCTGGGGTCCAGTGACAAGGAATGTAGTGATCTGCAGGCAGCCCTGGATAGTGACTCTTAAAGACAGGTCTACCACAGATGTCAGTCAGGTAGCTGGCAGGGTTGAATGCAGAGTTGTATGCAGACATTGAGAATGGCATAAGGGGGAGTCTTGATATTATGTCAGGTTCTGCTGACCACAGGGGCTCAGCTTAACTGGATGGGTCCTTACTAGACAGACGTGATGTCTTGTACTTATAACCTAGCACTTCAGGGAGGTCTGGTCATCAGATACTTGTGAGGAAAAGCTAGGGGGAGTGGTCTGAGCAAGTCTGGAGTGGTTTGAGGAAGTCTAAGACCAGGTACATTAAGCATTGGGCTTGGAGGGGTGTCAGGTACAAGTCTATAAGAAAATGTATAGACTGTGGGGCAAGTGGAGGCTACATGGTTGATGGGAGCAGAGCTAGAGTTTGATTGGGGATCAATTAAGAGTGATTGGTTCTGGGGCCAAGCATAGGGCAAGGTCCAGGGTTAACTTATGAATGTTTGAGGGTCATACTATAGATGTGGAGTTTGTAATAATGTCAGAGTTGAAAGGGACTTAGACAACAATAAAGGAAATAGAGACAGATGGGACAAGATGGAGTCAAGATGAGATGGAACTGAGAAAAGAGATAGATTCAAGACTAGAGACTGAAATAGAGATGGGACTGGGAAACAAAACAGACAGGAAATGCAAGACACAGGTAACCAAGTAAAGCAATATCAAGACTAGGGTGATGGATGCTACTCTACAACTTATATATTGACTACTAGACTCTTCCAAGGATTGAAGGTGCAATGGTGGGACTTGTCAGAGCTGCACAGGGTTGATGGGTGTCAGTTCTGATCAGATGGTGGGCCACATTGATGTTCTGATGGGAACTGATGGGAATGCAGTCTGCTCCATAGTTGTTGGAAAGCCCCAGAGAGGTCGAGTGGGTCACAGGAACAACTGGCAATGTGTGCCTGGGTCAGGGGAGATGTTGGAGAGGCTTGGGGGCCTTGTGAGGGAGAGGGAGAACTAAGGAGGCCCACAGGGGATGTGCCAGAGTTTGCCAAGGAAGTGTTGGAGTTAGCTGCAATGGGTGCCATGGGTGAACAAAGGCTGGAGTGAGTTGGAGGGGTGTTGGGAGACATTCTGGGGAAGTGGGGTGGCTTGGGGAGAGGTTCAGAGGTCTGGGAGTGGGTCATGACACTACCTATAAAGACTAAATATGTACTCACATAAGGCAGCACCTTACTTCATACTTCATAGACAGACTATCTAATTGGTTTTGTGTTATGGAGTGTGAAACATAAGCTGTGCAACCTGTAACAGAAATGTTACAAGTTGTACTGTAACTGAACCCATCAGTCTTTACTCATGTGACCTAATGTGAACTGGGCATGATGCTACTACATGTGAAAACCCCACAAATATGAAATTGTTGTCAGCACCCCACCAATTTTTCTTCTACAATCTGCAAGCATCACCAGCCACTCTGGAATTACCACTGCCCAACCCTGCACCCACACCCTGCCCCACCTATGCATCACTGGATCACCATCTCACAAGTTCCCTGAATTCAGGACCTAGACCTACCCTGGAATCTTGGAGAAGGTTAGCAGAGTGGAATTTTATAAGCAAGGTGCAAGAGTGGCTGAGAGTGATCTTGGAGTGGGCTCCACAAGTGTCTATGGGAGAGGGGGGGGGTTGGTCTGAAGGCAGAGCCTGGGTCTTGTGTATATAGCCATGGCCCTACCATAGTTTGTAATCAGTTTAGTCTACATATTTCCATTATTTCCCTATCTCTTTCTATTCTTCTTTTTCTCTCTCTTTTCAATTCTATTTATTTCTTTTCCTGTTCCAGCATAGTCTCCTAAGCTTGTGAGACATTTTCAAACATTGCCTTGACCTTCACCTAGAAACATATCACCTCTGGGACCCTGCTTAACCACTGCATCAAGCCCCAGAGCTACCATACATTTCTCACCTGTCATTGAGCTAACTGACTAGCAGGTTCTTGCTCTTAGAGGTGAGCCCCCCAGATTCTCAGACCTGGCATCATACCTAAACTCCCCCCACTCATTGAATATTTGATGGCCTACTATGCTGCCCTGCAATACTGGCCACCTATGGCCCATGCTATGGACCCCTTCAGTCACCCAATTGCTCCAACCTACTATGCTCAATCCCCAGCCACACCACCCTGATCCATCCCACAGCCTGAGTCCATGGCCACTCCAGCCCTGGCGATGCTGTGTGACCCCCTGCCCAGCTCCAAGCCATTACTCTGCACTTTGAAGACAGGAACAAATCCCTCAGCCAGGACAAGAATGACTTTGAACCCACCAAAATAGACTCCAAAAATAAATGGTTGCAGGCCAACTAGTTCCACCACTTCAACCACCCCTGGGTAGCCATTCCCCAAGAAACCAAGAAGCAGTGATACCAAGACAGAGTATGCCTACTCTGCAGCAAACCAGGGCATTTTGTCCAAGATTGTCCAGACCAGATTGCCCTTGACAAGCTGTTTAGACCATTGACAGGAATTAGTTCAAATTCCAGTACACAGAAAACAAGCTGGCAATCTAGCTGACTTGGAAGATGTGCTGAATTGTGGAATGAACCTCAACATCTTCTTCACCCAGATTATTCACATACATGCTTTGTTACCCACTCTAGACATCTTCACAGCTTATTTATCCTCCCAATTGTCCCAGGCCTTCCTGCATCACACATCTCCCACCCCCTTCCCTGCCCCAATGCTGCTAACACCCTAGTAGACAGCAGCTCCATAAACAATTTTGTTGATGAAGACTGAATCTGTCATTCCTCCCTTACCCAGATCTGACTCCCCAATCTCATCCAACTCCAATTGTTGAACAGAGGACTATCCTCTGCTAGAGAAGTCACCCACTATATCTATGCCCCTCTCCACTTTGAGAACAGCACACAATAGAAGCTCCAGATGCTTGTCACTAGACTACACAAACTGCCCTCATTGTTCTGAGTCTCCTGTAGCTCCAAACAAACAACCCTCACATAAACTGGCAGACCCTTATGATGACCCTAGACTGCAAGGACCCCTCCCATGTCTCTTTTTTCCTGTCCTGTGGCCCAGAACTGTAAGGGCAACCTCTGGAGGCTGTGGCTAAGTCACACAACTGGCAGAGGGAGGTCCAAAGTCTATTCAGTACTATACAAGGGTCTATGAACATAACTACTCACCTGGCAGAGGGAGATCCAAAGAGAACAAGTCTAAAGGGCTCTCTAGCCAGGTGTGGCATGTCAGGAAAACTTCTAACCCTAACCCAAAGGTGCAAACTGTGGAAACTGCTATGACTCTGGAAATTATACCAAAAATGGAAATCCATTGTAAACAGCCTCAATCTCCAGACTCATGGCACATGACCCCATAGAATATAATCAAAAGATAGCCCTTGCTTGAAAGTACTTGTCACCAGAAAATGGGAGGACAAGGATGACCAGCAGGCTTGGAATAAAGGAAACAAAAACCAGATGGTCTGGTATGAACAGTCCCCTGACATTACCCCCCCTCTAGTGTGTGGCATCTTGATGTACTGGGTAGAAAAAGTTGTGAATTGCCCAATCAACTGCTGAGATAGGGTAGATGCCTCAGATTGCCTTTGGTGCATTGGGGGTGCCTGTGGTAAAAGTCCTGGACCAAAGTTGGTGCATGTACATTGGCCTCTGGTTCCCAAGAAATGTCCTCAATGCCATACCCCTTCCACTTCACCTTGAACTGTAACTTTCCCTGGAACATCCTGCTATCCAGAATTTCCTCCACCTCATACTCCTCCTCATCATTCACTAGGATTGGTGGCAGTGGTGCATTAGGGCAATGGCTAGGAATAGGGTCATCTGGAGCTGGGAACAGCTTGACTACATTGAAGACTAGGCACAGTTGATGCAGGCCTGTGAGGAGCTTGAGCTGGTATGCCAATGGCCCCACCTTCCTCTCAACCACAAAGAGTCCAAGGTGGCAGTGTGATAGCTTCTGTGATGGCCTTGTTGTTGAAGAACTCATGCTCAAAATCCTGAAGATGGTGAGGAACAGTGCTATGGAAGGGCTTGGACCAAGAGTCTGCTGTGAATGCCTCAGTCAGCCTTTGAGAAGTGGTCTGGCTGGCCCTAATATCTGCCAAGGTCAGAGGTGGGCAGAGTGTTGTAGCATAATCCTATCACCTACCTCAATGGTATAATCTGGGGATTCAGGGTCCAGAGTGCTGGAAGATCCCCCTGTGCCTCCTTTGGTCTCCTGGGGTTCACACCTAGCTCCTCTGACATACTCATAGAGGGCCTCTCTATGAGATAATGCCAAAGCAGGGGGGGATCCAGAAGGTCAAAATCAGCATAAGGGAGATACCCTGTGCAACAGGCATGTATGGCAGCATTCTCACATACCTTTGCTCTGCATTCATCCCTGGCTTCTCCTGCACAGGCTGTGCAATGACAAGGACAATGGCTCATCTTCACCACTCCCTTTGCACAGTCAATCTCAGGGTTATGCTCTTAAAGCCAAGTGAACCCCAAGATCATATCCTGTTTTCCCAAACTGGTGACAGAAAAAACTGCACACTCTGAGTGAGTCTGATAGCAGAGGACTAGGTCCACCACAGAGCAAATGGAGCCAACCTCATTGGGGGTACTGTGAATATTATATACTGGGATGGGGCATATGAGTGGTCAAGTGGTGAATTGGTATTGTTTCACATATTCTGTGTCAAGGAAAAGGCCAGTTGCTCCACTATCAAGCAGGGCAACCACACTGAGAGTCTGTTGGATGTCCATTGCCTCCACCTCCACCTCCAATCTTAAGGAGTTGACAGAGGGAGTAGAAGCAACAATGTAACAATGAGGGAGGTGACATTCCCAAGCAGGGATTCTCTGGCTGGTTGAGAGGAAACTTCCTCAGCTGAGTCTTTAACTGGGGGTGGTTGTACATCAGCAAGGATGCTTACAGTTTTAGTCACAGAATCAGGTACAAGGGGGGTTGTATTAGATTCTATGGACAGGACAGCAAAATAGTTAGCACTAGGCAATGGAGGCATACAGTTCATCCATTGCTTTCCTAAAAATCCTCTTCCAACTCCAAGGGAGGGGCACTAGTATCTCCCTCTTCCTCACTAAGAGGCCCTACTGCAGGAGCATCTGGAGAAGGGGCTCCAGAGGCATCCTTAGCAGCCAGGAATTGGACCAATAACTCCTCCCGCTTTGCTGGGGAGAGGTAGCAGACTTCTATCCCATGGGGGCAATAATGAGCAAGATGCTGGCAAAGCAGAGGGGTGGAAGAGCATTTGCAAGAAGCATTCACATGCATAGGGATGCCTGCAGGCAGGGAATGAGGAGGTGGTGGAGTGGAAGCATGTATAGAAGCAGGGCAAACAGAGAAGGCAGGGAGAGGTGTAGCTTGAGGTAGAAATCCTGGTCTGGTAGTGAACTCAGGATGGGAGTGAGTGGAAGAAGGCTGATTGCAATGAAGTGCTTGCTTCAGTTCCATGAGCTGCCACTGTTATTGACCCACCTTGTACCAAGTCTCAATATGTTCATTGTCTGGTTGTCCTTCTGCCATGGTGTTGATCCAGTCCATGAGAGAGGTGGAGTTCTTCTTAAAAGGTGAGACAAAGTTGCAGACCATCAGAGAAGACAGCTTGCTTGACCAGAGCTCAAAAGGAGTCAATGTACTCATCCAGAGACCTCTTTCCTACAATTGTAAATGGAAAGCACAGCTGTTTTAGCAGCATCAAGAGAGTAGAACATGGCTTGAAAATTGCATTCAAACTTGTCCCAACTTGCAAAACTCTCTACCTTTCCATTCCTTCAGAAACCTCACAGCACATACATCAAAGCATGGCCTAGCTTCATATAAAAAAGAACCCATCTGATCTTTAAAGCATCAGAGGCAAACACTTTGCTACTCAGCTGGATATAAGAGATATAGAACTGAAAAAACTGCTCTCCAGTCTTGTGGTCTCCATTGTAAGCATCAGAGAGAGTGAGGCAGGATATTTTGGAGTGTGCCATTGTCATAGCAGTAAAGCAAGCTGGTGCTGGTAGCAACATGGCAAGTGGGTGTGGGAACTGCCTGAGGCATTGGAGAAGGGAGGTGGAGGTGTTCAAGAAGGGTTTGAAGAGAGTGGGCAATAGTCTCTGTAGATTGGCATAAACTGGCAAGTTCATTGGTGTGGAGGATGAGAGAAGCTTGGATAGACTGCACCTGAGAAGTCTGAAGAAGAGATTCTGTACAAGATCATTCCACCAGAATACCATTAATTTGTGGATGTTTTCTCAGAAGGAAGCACAAAGGAACTCCCCCCACATAAAACCTATGACCATTAGATCAACCAGAAAGAAGGCACCTCCCCAGCCTTTTAAAAGGCCTACAACATGTCAGAGACAAAGCTTGAGGCCCTCAGGGACTATGTAGACAAAATGCTAGGAAAAGGCTTCATCTGACCCTTCTCTTCCTCTGCCAGAGCCCCAGTCCTCTTTGCTAACAAGAAGGACAGCTTGCTCTGCCTCCGAATTGACTACCAAGGACTAAATCAGATCACAAAAAAGAACTGATAACCCTTTCTCCTTATCAAAGACCTTGTGGACTGACTCTAGAGCACAAAAATCTACACAAAGATTAACCTCCACTCCAGGTACAAAAATGCTTGCATTGCCCCCAGACATGAGTGGAAAACTGCTTTTTGAATGTGCTATGGGTTATTTGAATATCTGGTAATGTCCTTCACAATAATGAATTTCCCTGCCACCTTCCAATACTTCATGAACAACATCTTCCACAATATCAATGATGTCTTCATGGTAGTATATTTGAGTGACATCCTCATCTACTCCAACTCCCTTGCAGAACACTAGGATTACATCCAACACATCTTAGAGCAACTTCAACAGCATAACCTTCATGCCAAACCCAAAGAATGCTCCTTCCACACCAAGGAAGTCAAGTATCTCAGCATTATTGTCATCCTGGGAGGCATCCATATGGACTCTGAGAAGGTCAAAACCATCACTATCTAGCCTTGCCCCAAGAACATTAAGGAGCTCCAGTCCTTCCTAGGATTTGTGAACTTCTGCCAGAAATTCATAGACAACTAGTCTGAGATCACAATAAGAGCTCACCCAACTCACCCAAAGCAATACTCCATAAGACCATAACTCAGAGTGTATTTGACCCCCTTAATGTCATGACCTGTCCCCAGACCCTTGCCTCACCTCTGAACCCTGCCCAACCAAGCCCAGCAAGCCCCAAAACATGCTCCCCCTCCCTAGGAACCTCTATGAGCCTCCTCTACCCTTGGCACTCATGCCAGCAAACCCCAACACTTCTCTGGTGATCTCCAACACTTCCTCTGGTAGGACCTACAACTTCTCTGACCATCCCCAAGTGTTTGAATAACCCCAACCTTCCCTCTGTTGTCCCCAGTGCACATCACAGATATGCATCAGAACCAACACCCAACCAACTAGTCTCAGGATGCCCCAAAGAAACTGTACTCAAGACCCAACCCATGTGGACTGGCCTGTGGGCTTGGAGGAGTTCCCCCACTAGTACTCAAACTGTAGAGTAAGATTAGCTACAGTAGTCTTGATATTGCTCAACTACCTATGGCCTTGTGTTTCTTTGTCTCATTGTTCTGTCTCATCTTTTCCAATCTCATCAGTTTCTATCTTATCAGTCTTGACTCTTATCAGTTTCCTTTCCCATCTCATCTCTGTCTCTCATCTCCTTTCTCTAAGTCTTGTCTCATCTCATTCTTCTTAAGTTTCTCACCTCATCTTGACTCCCCCAGCTATGTTCAACCCCATCTCTATTATCCTCAACTTCTGTATTCAACTCCATGTCTCCAAACCATCTCTGCACCCTTAACTTGAATCTAGCCCCAAGTCATTCCCTATTCTCAGCAACCTGTATAGTCTATCAGAGTATCCTGGGCCTATCCAGACCACTTTCTTGCACCTCACACTCTCAGTTTCACTTGTCTGGAGCTCACTGGAGCATGGGATCATATGTGTAGATGTCATGTCCACCTAGTAAGGACTTTCCCAGTATAGCTGAGCCCCCATGGTCAGCAGGACCTGACATAATATCAAGACTCCACCTACCCCATTCATGATGTCTGCTTACAATCCCATGTACCCACCTGCCAGCTACCCAACCAATTATTGCAGTAGGCCAGTATCCAACCCATATTACCCTCCATTTTATCTGCCAATACCTGACTGCTATGTTGCACCTACTGCATGGTACTGGGTCCCAGATCAGAACCTGGCCCCCTATGGCCCATCCATGAGTCAGGCACCTCCCCCAGACTGGCATTGCCCCTTGTTGCATCCTGTGGAAGGGACCTACCCCTACATGCAGCCTGACACCCCTCTGGCCCCTTGGGCACCCACCATCCCAATCCACTCAGCCTTTTCCCCTTGGAGATCCTACTACCCCTACCCAGTCTCTGCTGTAGCTCAGGTCCTCCCAGAACATCCCCCCATGGCCCAAACCCTTTGTTTCTCCCCCAGTCCAAGGCCTGCCTTCTCCCAGACAGCAATGGGTTGAAGCTTATGTTCAACAGCATGACAAGGTCCTCTGCTCCCTCCACCATTCCCCAGCCAAATTTGCCAAACATATACAAGCCCTCCTTGTCAGCCTAGGACACAACAACATCTCTGAGACACTGGAGACATGGGCAGACTGCCTTCTGGACTTCTATGAGCATTATCAGCGGGGCACCCTCCCCAAGCATGTCAGGAGTACCCTCAGAATTGATGCTAGCCTTTGGGACAAAATCCATGCCTTGATTGACAAGATCCACACCAGCTCAAACTCTTGCTGATTCAAGTACCCCTTGGACCCTGCCCACACCTTCTACATGCAATGAGAAGAACTCACCAGACCCCAAACAGAAGCCCCAGCCCCTATCAGGTTCTGCTGTCCCAAGGGCTCAGCTGCACTGGACAAGTCCTTACTAGGCAGACATGATATCTACACTTACTATCCTTTGCTCTGGTGAGCTCCAGAAGAGTGAAACTGGGTGGACAAAGTGGGAAAAGGTGCTCTGGAGAAGTCTGGAGTGCTCTGAAAGGATGTGCAGAGGAGCAGGAGTAATGGACAAGCAGGGAGCAAATACAAGACAGAGCTCTGGAGTCAAATATCAAGAATAAAGGGGGACTTGGGGCTAGGCTCTGAGTCAAGGGCATGGGGAGGGTTTTGGAGGTCATGGAGTTGAGAGGCAGAGTCAGGCAATGGGAGAAGAGTCAAACATAACTGGGGGAGTTGAGATGAGACAAGAAACTGAGAGGAACAAGATGAGACAAGACTTAGAAGATAGAGATGGAGACAAGACAAGAAAGGAAACTGATAAGATCAGAACTGATAAGATTAAAACTGATGAGATGGAACAACAAGATGGAAACACAAAACAAAACAGTAAATCAGGTAATATCAAGGCTACCTTAACAGATACTGTTCTATGACTTATATACTGACTATGGTACCTCTCCAGGGATTGCAGGTGTGATGGCAGGACTCAACAGAGACACACAGGGCTGCCAGGTTCAGGTGGCAGGCTGCAGCAGTATTCTGATGGGAACTAATGGGAATGCAGGCCACAGATGATGGGAAATGATGGGAACTCAGGTTATGCCATGGTCATTGGGGAGTTGCAGAGAGATTTGGTAGATTGAGAGAGCAAGTCAGCAGTGTTGGCCAGAGTCAGGAGAGATGTTGGGGGTGCCCAGGAGCTTGGGAAGGCCAGCAGTAATTTGGTCAGAGTCCATTGGGGCTGCTGGGGTTTGCTGGGGAAAGTTGGAGATTGCCAGGGTGGATGCTGGAGGTGAGCAAGGGTTGGGGAAGTTTGAGGAGGCATTGGTGGGTGCTCTGGAGATGTGAGGGGGGACTCTGGAGGTCTCAGAGTGGGTTGTGACAGCCCCCACATCCTGCCAGCAGGAGGAGCTCAATGCAGAAGACTCTTTGACCAACCAGCCACTCACACCCTGACTCTCTCTGTTTGCTCCAGGGCCAATCCCAGCACCTTCCATACCTGGGACCAGCCCACCAAGCCCAAGTGCCACATTTAGAAGGCACCCCCCCCCAGGCCTGTCCAGACCACTTTCTCACACCCCACACTCTCAGTTTCAAGAGCTCACTGGAGCATGGGATCATACAGATAGATGTTGTGTCCACCTAGTAAGGACTCACCCAGTATAGCTGAGCCCTGATAGTCAGCAGAACCTGACACTTAAGGCTACCTTCACCTCTGCTCCCATCCTCTGGCATTATGACTCCTCTCTCCCCATCATCCCTGAGTACAACATCTCCAACTATGCCCTTGGAGGATCCTTTTCCAATCAGATCCCAAGACTCAGGAGCTCTGACTCATTGCATTTTATGCCCACTCTATAAAACCCACAGAACTCAACTACAACATCTATGACAAGGGATTCCTTGCTCTTGTGGAAGCCTTCTGACAATGAAGGGCCTACTTAGAAGGTGCTTGTCATCATAGGCAAGTATACTTTGACCACAGCAACCTCCAGTACTTTACAACTATCAAGCAGCTCAGTTGTTAGCAGGCCCAATAGTCTAAGCTACTATTCAAGTATGATTTTGTCAGCTGCTATTGCCCCAGTCAACTCAGAGCAAAACCTGATGCTCTAATGTGATGACCTGATGTATACCCATGCAAGTCTTTTGAGGCCAGGCAAAATGCTCTCAACCAGCAAGTCACCATCCCCCCAGAGCAGCTCTGCTCTGCCCTCCCACTGGATGACAAAGGACTCTGCCAAAGGATCAGACAGGCCCCCCTGGACAACTATTCTCATATGCATGATCCCCAGAATTCCCCTCCCTGTCCCTCTGACCCTTCCACCTACACCCTCTCTCTCAACAACTAACTACTTCTCTAGAATAGCACCATCTATGTCCCAGATAACCAAAATCTTTGCCTAGAAGTCCTCCAGCAGCATCATGACCATGATTACCATGGCCACCTAGAGATCTAGAAGACCCTCCAGCTCATCATGCAAATGTACTTCTGGCCTAGACTCAAAAGAGATGTCACCCAGTATTTCTGAGCCTACAAAGCATGCTGCCAGGCCAATGTGCCACATCATCACCCCTTTGGACTCCTCAAACCCCTCCCCCTGAGACACTGCCCATGGTCCTTGATCTCTGTAGATCACATCACCAAGCTCTCAGAGTCTAAAGGGTACAATATGGTCCTCATCATGGTTTGCAAACTGATCAAACACACTGTTTTTGTCCCCTGCTGCACCATCAATGACACTTTGCAACCGGCCCAACACTTCATTACCCATGTCTTTGCCAAGCATGGCCTGCCCAATGACATCATCTTCAACTGCAGGACTCTATCTGTCTCCTAGTTCTGGTAATCCCTTTGCCAGATTCTGAACAACAAGTCCAGCCTATCCATGGCCTACCATCCACAGATCAGAGATGGATGGACAGACCAAGTGCATTAATCAGACCCTGGAACAGTACCTCTAGCTCTACATAAACTACCTACAGGATGATTAGTGTACCAAACTACCTGTCACCAAATTCACTTACAACAACTTTCCACATTTGGCCACCAGAGTATCCTCTTTCTTCATGAACAAGGGATACAACTTCTGGCTCATCATACCCCTCTGCAACATTCCTTCCCATGTAGCCCATGTCACTGCCCAGGATCTCCAGAGCCTGCAGGAGTACCTCAAGCAGGAGATAAACATCACTAACCAGTCCTATCACAAGCACATAGATGCCCATCAGAGTGCCACTCCAGACTAGCCCATCAAATCCCTTATCTGGCTTGACTGCCACAACATTGAAACCCAATTACCCTCCCAGAAGTTAGACCATAAATGCCTTGGATCCTTCAAAATACTCTAAAGCTATCCTCCCACACATACCAACTCAACCTCCCTGTTGGCATGAATGAACTCCACCCCATCTTTCACATCTGCCTCTTGGAGCACCACAATCCAAATCCCTTCCTGGGCCAACAGAATAACCCACCCTCAGCCATTGACATTGACAGAGAATACAAATATGAGGCCACCAAGATCCTTGATTCTTGACTCCACCAGAGACAGGTGGAATACCTTGTCCAGGAGACAGGGTATAAATCCAAGGATGACACCTGGGAACCCCTGACCTACCTCTGGAATGCCCCTGAGACCCTTCAAAACTTCCACCAGGCATACTTCTGAAAGCTCTGAGACTCCAAGCTTGGGCTAGCAGCCTCAGAACTACTCAGGGCCTAACTCCTGTTCTGGATACAATGGGGATTCAATTCCTCCCTGCATGTTGGACTCAGAAAGGGGTCTGAGTAAGTAGATGAAATTGCAAAGGAAGATATAAGAACATGAGACAGAAAATGGAGGCTGGAGACAAGACATCAAAATGAGAGAGACACACAAACAAGGCAAGACTGAGACAAGACAAGAACAAAACAAAATGAGATGAAGATGAATATGAGAATAACAGACAGGCTGTAACAACAAGACAAAACTGGAAGCACTAAAGTAATATCAAGACTACTGTAACTGATACTACTCTATGACTTAAATACTGATGGGGGACCTTCTCCAGGACCACAGGTCTATTGCTTGTGGACTCATTGAGGCCATGCAGATTGACATGTGTCAGCTATGATCATCTAGGTGTGGAGAACATCCCAAGACTGATAGGTGAGTCACAGTGATGCTTGATGTGGACCTGTGATGTGTGATGCATGCTAGAGGGGGCCAGAAGAAGTATTGGGATCACCCAGATCTTTAGTTGGAGTTGAGGAAGTGATGGGGCCTACCAGAGAAAGTGCTAGAGTATGCCAGAGAAGCATCAGAGTGTGCTGTGGTGCATGTTGGGGGTGGGGGGTGGTTGTGGGAATTGGTATGTGCTTTGAGGCTGTTAGTGTTAGTTGAGGCAAGACCCAGGGATCTGGAGATGAGTTGTAACACCTGGGAGGTCATCTCAATAACAACCTCCACTCAGGGCCACTGGGCACTCCAAGCCCTGAAACAGGGATCTCCTCCTCCTCCTGCTAACCTACCTGCCACCATGCCCAAAAAGAAAAATGCATGTGGCAGTCCTGACAACTCTCACACATATCAGGTGCTTGTTGGGACTGCCTGGATGGTGGGAGGATGCAAGCACCAACACATGTGCAGCAGGAATTGCAGTGCAACCATTAGTGTTAGCAGGGGTGCTAGCCACAAAGAAAGGCTGGCTCTTGGACAAGAAAGGCACAGGGTTGCTGCCATGGAATACTTTGGGGTACCCCCCACACCCAACACACCCAATGCCAGCAAAGATTCTAGGATGCCCCCCATGCCCAATGCACTCACTTCCACCCTGCCCCACCATTGCTGAGACAAGGGGGCACTGCCCCAACAAACCTTAGATGCCTCCCCCCCAACACTGCTGTTGTTTTACAGGCTGAAAATCAACCTGCAACACCCTGAGCCAAAGAAAAGATTCTACCTATGCTGGCACAGTAGTTCACCACCTCACACTCCCTCCACTGGTTATGCTCTGCTAAGGCCACCTTATAGGCAAGCCAGAATACCACATCATTCATACTGGGAGGTGGAGGAGAAGCCATGGGTCAAAGAAGACATTATGCTGCCTTGGGGAAACCCATGCAACCAGCTTTAGAGTTGGTGAGAAAATCTTCAAACTCCCACACCCACCCTTACAAAGCCCAGCAACAACTGCCATGCCTCAAGGGTCTCAGCACTTGAGGAGGGAGTGATGTTAGAACCCCATCAATTTTCCTTCCTTACTCTGCAAGCATCACCAGCCACTCTAGAATAACCACCACCCAACTCTGCACCCCACACCCTGCCCCATCTATGCATCACCAGATCACCATCTCATCAGTTTCCTGAACCCAGGGCCCAGACCCACCCCAGACCCAGGCCCCACCCTCAGACCACTCCCCTCCCCATAGACACTTGCAGAGCCTAACCTGGGATCACTCCTGGCCACTCTTGCACCTTGCCCATAGAACCCCACCCCACTGACCTTCCCCAAGATTTCCAAGTATATAGCCATGGTCCCACCATAGTTGGTAGCCAGTCTAGATATTGCTGTTGTCTCCATATTTCTTTCTACTTTTCTGTTTCTCTCTTTTTTTCATTCTATCTGTTTTCTTTCCTGCTCCAGTGTTGTCTTCTAAGCCTGCAAGACATTTTTATAGACTCTCTTGAGCTCCACCTATGAATATACCAACTCTGAGACCTCACTTAGCCACCAGATCAAGCCCTAGAGCCACCATATATTCCCCACCTGTCATTGAACTAACTGGCTAGCAGGTTCTTGCTCCCTGAGGAGAGCCCCCCAGGTTCTTGAACCTGACAATCATTCAACTATAATCTTCAGACATATACATCAGTCTCAATGGGGGTATGTAACAACCCCACATCCTACATGCATGACCAGACTGTTGTTATGCCATTGTAACTAGCCAGTCACAGTACAATCCTTGGTATTACATAGGATAGTTCTTTTTGTCCTGTCACTAGTATCTAGAATCCACAGTGTGGTCTGATTCAACTATGATAAGATGCTCTGGACTCAAAATTATGACATTGTTACATGCAGCAATTGGGGGCACTATGACATGAAGTATGAATAGTAGTTGGACTTATCAATGAAATCTACCTCATGATTGACCTCATGCCAAGAATTTCCCTCCTTGCACCATTGACAATGTCTTGGAACTTATCATAGCTGACAAAAGTAATTGTTGAGGTATTCCAACATATCATATCAGCATTGTGCAATCACCTTTGGCCAATAGCAGTTTAGCCACTTGCATATGTTTTATCACATGGGATGCACTCTAGCTAGTATTTAAGTACATTCCAGATGTAGTAGCATGACATCTGGAAATACCACAGATACACCAAGTTCTCACATCACTCAATCTAAGTCACTCTTTTCTCTGATCACACTTAGGT